>UFQX01000871.1:80091-114549 GCA_900497675.1 Arapaima gigas | reverse complement strand
GGGGGGGGGGGGGGGGAGTGGCAGGGCGCTGCACCCTCACACCTCCATCTTTCTCGGCAGGCAGGAGAAGGGAACTGTGGGAAAAACACAGTCGCACTTGTCCACACACTTAATACACATGACACACCGGTCTGCTCACAGGAGTGTCTGGTCCACCCGGGTTAGTGGGCACGCACGCGCGTCCCCAGTGGGTGCCAGACCTGTAATGACATTCAACTTTCTTCATTATTTAATTCAGCGTGTGACAGAGCAGCGCCCCCTGCTGGCAGCCTGTCTTCATGTCCTCCATCTGCAAAGTCGACAACGTGGAGCCTCCCGAGTCAGAGTTAGTCCTCCTCACGGGTTCCTCTCTGACTCACATGTCTGCTGCGTTTCTAAATATACCGACGTGAATCAGCCACGCGCGCGCACGCACACACACACACACACACACACACACACACACACAGAGCAGTGTGAGACAGTCCAAAGCGCATCTGCCCGTCTTTTTGTTTTCCTCCCACTATGTTCACTTCCAGAGGAAACTGATCATGTTTCCTTTATTCCTTCCTGTAGCCCCACATGCCGAGAGGAAAGATGTATAAAATATGATGTTATTCTTTCAGTAATAATAATAATAATAGAGACAGTTTCTGCCCAGGTCGTCCAAAGGGTGGCTTTGTGCGTTGCCACGACAACACGGACAGCAAGAAGGACAGCAAGAGCGTAAAGCGGACATGCAGAGCCGTGTCAGCAGGTGGTGTTGCGGTTAAAGCTGCTGCATTGAGCGGGAAGGAAGCAGGTTTGAATCTCTTCCTTGCTGCAGTGCCCTTACTTACCCTCAGTTAATGCAGTAAAAGATACCCGGGGTGCAGAGGGGTAAATCGCTGTAAGGCGCGTTACAGTTAAATGAACAATGATCCAAATGCCGATCGTGGTCTTCGTTTCGTGGCTTCGCTGGACGTTACGGTAGGTGTCGCAACACCTCCGGCTTCCCAGCAGTCCTGATTCATTGTTGGCCCGATGCTGAGTGACCCCCACTGGCCTGCGGGGGGTGTCTTCCTCAGCCAGAGGAGCAGTAGCAGCCGTGCGTGTTTAACGTGAAAATGCAGATGAACGAACAGGTTAAAAGGGGAGAACAGTAAGAAATGGTCTCAGCAGGGGGGGGCTATCGCAAAACAAGGTGGCGTGAAGGAAAATAGAACATTCTGGATGAGAATGTGAAGTTGAGACAGAGGCTGGGGGGGGGGGTGCAAAATGCAGCGGGGCCTGTCATTAGCGCCCCCCAGACGCCATTCTGCGTGTTTCCAGCCACGAGATCTGCTTGCCATTCTGTTCATGAACATAACAGACTGACACAAAGGCCTTTCTATTGCGGAGCTCTATCCCCCCCCCCCATACAGTTGCCTGATCTCCCTTTTTGCTGCCGCACTCCTCCCTCCCTCAGGGATGTGGTCCCGATCTCCAGCAGCGTCTGACTCAAGAACTTGAAATTGCACAAACGGCCAGTTGTTTTTTCCCCCGCTGGACGCGGAAACACGCGGCAGCCGAGTCCTCCTCTGACACGGACCGGCGGGACGGTCCCTGTTCCTCGCCAGCTGTGACGTCTGTGACGGGCAGCAGCGCAGAAGGTGACCGGGGAGCCTTTACCCCCCTTTGGCCTGATTCACCTCGTGACGTTCCCAGGCAGCAGGACGATACTGTGTTTTACCACAAACGCACATTCACTCAGATTCACTTTGAGTGCCTGTGTGTTCGCTCTCCACCTTTTATATTATTTTTGTTCTAGTTGTATATCTTCTGCTTTTCTCCTACGCAGTTTACAACGATTCACCCAGGGGAATTCTTACTGTATCAGTACCTTTCTCAAGGGTTTCGCACCAGGAGTGGGTTTTGAACCTTGATGGTTTCGAAGGAGGGCCTCCGTTCAGGCAAGTGTCTGGGGGGAAAGTTCCGGAAGGGGACGGCGCTCGCGTGCGACAGGCCGTTTGCCTGTTTTCACTGTGTCTGTATATTTACTAACTGAGCAGCTGATCCTCCAACATTCACGCGGACGGTTTATACACGTCGCATCTCAGATCCGACAGGTTGCGTGTTCCGAGCCGCCGCCAGTCCAGAGGAAAACCTCCCGCCTTTTACACGAGCCCCGTAACAGCGTTTCCGTGGAAACCACCAGAAAGGTACACATGTGCCGGGCACGACGGCCCTTTCCTTTGAGGATGTCACCGGTAATGCCGGTGAGCCTGTAAGACGGGTGTCGTGCTCATCTCCACGGTAACGCCACAGTCCGGACAATAATGCGGACAACAAATGTCGATGCGCAGCAGATGCCATCGGCCTGTGGGGCCGCGGGGCATTCGGTTGCCCTGAAAGTCAGTACCCGAGCTTCCACCAGCTTCCTCCTGCCGGGGACCCTGGTTTTACCCCACGGTGCCCCCCAGGCACCTGCTGTGCGGTATCGGAGGGCACCGCCTGCAGCCTGGACGCTGTTCGGCTCTCATCCACACACATTTCTGGAGCACCTCTGACACGAACGGTCTCCGCAGTCCCGTGGAAGGTCAGAATCAAACAAAGGTGTGTGACAGAGCAGCATTTGGCGGAGCGTGTGTTTGACGGGGAAGAGGTTAACGTTCCCTCCGTGCGCCGCTGCTGTTTGTGGACTGTGGTCACAATCCAGAGCCTCTGGTTCAGGCTGTGCTGCAGTAAGCAGTATTTGCACCACTATAATGGGCCCTTCTGAGAAGAGCACGGCGGCGGTCATCGCGCGGTTCCCTGTCAGCGGGTGCAGCTGGGGCAGTCAGACCCCATCGGGGCACCTTCCCCTCATCTGTGGGGCATGGGATGATCAGAACCCCCCAAATAGCTGATATTAAACTGCAAATAGATAGACAATCATAATAGACGCTGTCCGGAAAGAGATGGGTTTGAGCGCCTCCCTGAAGGGTGGGAGGGATTCAGCAGCTCTGAGGGACAGAGAGAGTTCCTTCTACCACATCAGGGACAAAGCCAAGAACCTACAGCTAGTGCAGCACAGCAGGGAGAGATCGGGTCCTCGAGGTATCAGGCAGCGCATTGTTCGACCGTCCTGTAGACCGTAAATTCAGAGAGTTCTTTCAAGCGGCCAGAAACAAACCCAGCACACAGCTGACTTACAAACAGCCCCTAAATGTCACTGTGTGCTCTGCCTGCAAACGTTCACATAAACCCGGTCAGAAGAGGACTGCTCACGGTTGGCATCCGTGGAAGCCAGGCACCTTCCCCCGCCGGAAACTCATCTAACCTCATTGCTACTACAGTAGTACTCACTAGATGACACTTTTCTCCAAAAGACACTTACAGATATTTACCCATTTATGAAGCTGGGCGGGGGGGGGGGTCTTACTCTACTAAACGCTGCGTTCAAGGGTTCTGCAGCCAGAGGTGGGATGTGAACCTGGGTTCTTCAGCTGCAGGGCAGCGGTGCTAACCGCCACGCCACCTGCTGTCCCTGTTACAGCAGCTCTGGGGAATCTGACTGCAAACTCAATCTCAGCATCTGCGCAAACATCACCGTTGGGTCACGAGTCGATGCTGGTGACGGCCGAGGTGGACTTGAGCGCGGGCGGCGACCGCTGGCGGGGTGAAACATTAAATCGTCCGCAGGCACTGAATATCTGCCACGCTGGTTTTTCCACAGCGTTTGGTGGTTATTGTGCTAAAACTGTTTGTTTTTTGGAATGACATCACTGTTTCCAAAGTACCCGGTGACCCCAGATGCTGTGCTGCTGCCGCTGCTGCTCTTCTTCACTCAGAGGCACAACCGCCTCACAAATCTTCTCCATGTCCAGGGCAGCAGGGCCTCGCGTTCCTGCGCTTGCTAATTTTTAACAGTCGGGCAGATTATTGGGCACCAGCACTGAACAGCACTTGTACAAATAAGAGTGCAGGGCGTCGATCATATGACGGCAGACTAAGGTAAATCATGGTGCTGCACATCGCACAAGGGCCGCTTATGAGCGCAAAGCATTTGTGCAGCTCAGAATATGACCAAATCTATTTGCAGGAGCTACTAATTTCAGATTAGTTTCGTGTGCAGCGTTGTCACCGCGGTGAGGGTTTCCGCAGCGGCTCCGAGGGGTCAGCTGGTGAACGGGTCTCCTCGCCGGGAACTTGGTCAGCGTACTGCGCTGCCATGAGCTGCTATGGGACAGCGAGTCCTGGAAGCGTTCTCAGTAAACTGGACCACCCACATTGTCCTCCCTATTTCATACTCTGTAATTATTGCCACTCTGTGTGGCTTTCAGCTGGACTTTCGAAAACGGAACGTGTCCTCTCATTTTTAGAAACGCTGCTGTACATGTGGCACAGTGCATTGTACTTGTATTTGTATTAAATAATTTGCGTGTAAAACTGCGTTCAAATCTTGCAGTTATTTTTACTGAGACGCATTTGTTTATCCACGTGTGCGTTTGAACAGTTAGAGTTATTGATCTTGTTCTGAAAGGCACTTTGTTTACTGTCAGCTGTATGTCGCTGGAGAGAAACGTCTGCTAAGTAAATAAATATGAGAGAAGAACGATGGTGCAGTTGTGTGCACAGTAACTGTGCTACAGTCAGTCAGTAACATTTTGCTAGTGTTTTCTCAAAGTTTTTTTTAAAGTTTTATTCTTGACTTGCGATATGATTCTGTACTTTGTCGTTGATCTCAGATTTCTTGGCATCGTTACGGATTCACCAGCAGGGGGCGCTCTGGATGAACGCTGCAGCAAATTGACTCAGTAGGTGGAAAGGATGCTGGACTGAACTCCTACCGTGGTGCTTATTTGTCAAGCTGCTGTGCTGTTATAGAACTACAGCTAAAGGAACTCAAGGGACATTTACTGGTTGTGCAGCAGTAAACCGGACCCTGCGGGAGGTTTCCTTACCTGTGTGAAAATGTCCCGGTACCAGCAAAAGTCCAGTCGGGATGTTTAACTCTGGTCACCACCTGCTCGTACGCTGTCGCCCCTCTCATCCAGCACCTCTAACCCGGACTGATCCCGTCCCTTTTCCCTTCCGCTGGCATTGCTGCCTGTGCCCCACCGCTAGCTGCCCCCGGAAGGGATTATGCCCGTAAATAAAGCTGCCACTTTGCGGTTGAAGGCCCCAGGTGTGAATCCCACCTCCTATCGCGGTGCCTTTGAGCAAAGTGCATACTCAGAACTGGGAAAAGAATGATCGTGCTGTGTAAAAGCCTAAATTGTTCTGTGAAACGTGTCAGATAAATGTAAATAGATCAACAATAATTTATTTGCAAACCAAAACCTTCCAGTGCATTAACTACATGCGTGAATAATGGAAACAGTACCTATATACAGGCTCAAGACGCACTATGTGGCAAACAGCAACTTTGGTAACATTTCTAACATCTGAACCTTTTCTGTTCTCCTTTCTCAGTCCCCCCCGAAAGGTTTGGGTATTTCCATATACTGTCGCCAGCCAGTAACAGCCTCAGAGCCGTTTTCCTGCATACAACTGAGCGATAAACACTGAGTGAGAACAGAATAACAAAATTAATACACTTAACATTCAGTCCACAAAAGGGATCTTCTATCTTTCTAATTAAAAATGACACTCAGCTTCCTGCTGTCACCACCTACTTCCCAAATGGATTCCCCCTGATGGTATTTAAAGAACTCAAATTCCCATAATCCCCCCCCCCTTTTTTCCCAGTGACCGTGCAGCAATATTACCTGCAAATGAGCAGTTTTCTTTTCTGTAATCCAACACCGAACACATTATATATAAACGTCTTCACAGTCAGTATGTCCATTTCAACGTGTCGCACAGCTGCGCCGTCACACCTCGATTCCGACCTTCTCCAACTTTTGGACCTTGTATACAGCTCAACATTTAGCCTGGCGACTCTTTGTGAGACCCCCTTGTGGACAAATGCCCCTGCATATGTGGTCAGTCCATTACAGCTGCCAGTTACTCACACGTGAAGCACGTTTTGGCTCCCTGGTTTGCTTGTTGTCAGGTACCTGCTTTTGTCCGTTTACCACGTCCAACCTCTGGTGGCTTCTGGCCTCCACCTCGGTCCATCCTCAGGGCCTGGGGCGGTTCCACACGCAGCTGTAACCAAAAGGCATAAATATAAGAAAAACCACTTTATGACTCTTTTTTTAAATTTAGTTTCCCTTCTAAACAGGACAGGTCTTGCATAGGTATCACAGCCAGTCAGAAGAACCCCTCAGATTCCAGTAGGTCACCCTGGTTCAGAGGCAGAGAAGAATCTTACAGACTCAAATTACAACCCTAAGACGGACAGGAACTAGACTCTTGCAGAATGGGGAAAAAGTATCGTGGACTCATGAATCCTAGTTTGAAGTTCTCTGTTTGTCATGAGGACTTTCTGTACATGGTTGACCAGAGCAGAGAAAGATCTTGGTGTCGGAGGAGGTAGCGTTATGGCTTGGGGGTATTTTGCTGGCTGTAAAGTGGGTGACCTGCCTAGCGTGACTGGAATTGTGGCCTAAAGGAGCTACCGTGACATTCTTCAGCACCAGGCCATACCCTCCGCAAGAGGACAATGGTCGTAAACTTCCAGCTTCTGTCAGAACTATTTGAAGAAGAAAGAGCAAGGGAAAGTTGACCTGGGCTGCCCAGTCAGCTCATCTTAACCCCTTTGAGCTGATTTGGAATAAATTGGACAGACAGGCCAGGGCAACAGTGGGACCTTCTGCAGCAGCGTTGGGCCTTTGCTTAAGAGAAAGTCCAGCGTCTGTTCACCCGTGATCACTGCAAAAGGCGGCTGTTTTGATGAGTCTAAGATTTCGCCCGTTTCTGACTACTTTCTTGATGTTCATCATTTGTTTCGTATTTTTTTCCAAAATCAATCACTGCTCTGCAACCTTTCGCTTTGTAAGAGGCACTGGTTAGTGGTCAAACTGTAATAAAACATATGAAACTCCAAGCTGGCGCTGCAGACCTACTGTTGCTTTTAGGCAGCTCTCATTCAGGGAATGAAGACCCCTACTAGCTTCTGATTCAAATCACGAGGCCATCATTTTTAAATAAAAATAAAATTCTGCATTTTTGTAACTTTCAGTTCCGACAGCTGCAAAACAGTGCACAGCTTCCCCTTTCGCTCCTTATGTATGAGAAGACCAAATAAAATCAAATTACATCTTTTATGTCATATAGCTGTTATGTTATTCAAACGGGAACGAGTGCAACGCTTCCCGAGATCTCTTGAAAGCAGCCGACAGACCACCAGGGAAATGGTCACACGTGTGGCGGCCTTCGGGTCACTCGTGTGGCGGCGTTGGCAGAAATGTTCTAGTCGCTGCCTCTTTCCTCCTGCAGAGCCACATCCCACCCCCCGTGAGAGCCCCACCAGGGACCAGAGCATCAGGGTCATTTACGGGCCAGAGTCACTGACCTTCAGGGTCACTTTCTCAAAGCGTGGGTTTGGATCCCTGCTTCTATTGCTCTGTAACCGCGATCTCATTCTGTCTTTACATCTGCATCTGGAACGTCGACCCCATGTTCTGGCAGGGTTTAATCCACGCCGGTCCTCCCGCTCAGGTAAACGACCCTGTGTGACCTCACGCCTGTATGTTCTAACTGGACCTCCAGGTGGCTGCTGCACAGTCGTGAGCCGCCAAGCCCGTTCACGCGGGATCATGGGAAAACGTGGCTCTTTGAGAGCTGCCAGTGGTCGGCCCGGGCTGCAGAATATCAATGGCTCCCACATAAAGGTGCTGTGTGTGTGCAAAGACAAGTCAGCCATTAATGGAGCAGGTGCAGCGCGTTCTGTGGGCCGGCAATGGGTGGCGCCGCTGCTCACTCCCCGGCGCGACCAACGGGGATCCAGCAGCGCTGTCTTTACAAAGAGGTGCATTTGCACTTTCGTGAGTTTTAAGCGTCCCCCCCACTGTGCTGTGGCTTTTTCTGTAGCTTATATTTCGCAAGGTTGTTTGCATGTAGGAAGTGCTCCGCAGGGGGGCAGTCAGCTTGCAGTTGTTTACATCTGGCAGCGTGGCGCTTTATAACGGGAGCGGCGACACGCTCGCCTCCCCCGGTGTTTGGGAAGGGCTGCCAGAAGCCCTCCGAGTGCTGGATCAGCTCCCCCGCATGTCTCCATTAAGGCACTGATAGCCTTCTGCTCCCGAGGTGCGACAAGAGGGGGAGGGGTAGCTTCTGTCCAGGGGCTTGCGTTTGGGGGGGTAACAACCAAACACGCAAGTTTCTGTTAATGGTGTTACAGAGGAGCCTGACGGCAGAAGACAAAAAACCTGCCGCTTGATTCTATTTTGTACACTTATTTATTGACACTTTGCTCCATAGTGACTCACAATATTAAGCTACTTACAATAACTGCCCTGTTTCTACAGCGGGGTCATTGTCACTGTGTCGGTGCGGAGTACCGTGACCGAGGGACTACAGCAGGAGGTGGGACTTGAAGTTAGGTCTTTCAAGTCCAAGTAAGCAGCTCGAACCGCCGCCCCACCTTCTGCCCCCTTTGGGTTCCGCTGCAAACGGGCCGCGGCCACCTCAGCGAATCCGGACACCGGTTGCGATTTCAGTGGGTCCGAGGGCTGGTTACGTAGCGAGGGAAGATGCTACCGAACCACATTGTTTGTATATTTTCCAAGCAACATCACATTTCAGTGCCCAAGAAAGGTGCCGTTTTTCATTTGCTCTCAGTTGTTTGTAAACCTGCTGCGGTCAGACTTGGTCGTCGATTCTTAAAGGCAGCAGTAAGATTGGAGTAACGCCAGGGTGACCCTGGCGCAAGGCTGAAGTAACACGGTAATGTGGCGCTTAGAGCCGCCACCTTGCAGTCGAAGGTCCTGCGTTCGAACCCCCTGCTGCTGTAGTGAGTACCCGTGACCACAGTACTTACTCTGAATTAACACGGTAAAAGATACCGTGCTGTATGAACGGTTAAATCAGTGTGAGTAGCTTAACATTGAAAGTCATTTTTGTTTTTCTCGGTGTGGTCAACTGTCATGTACCACATGACCACGCAGCTGCTCCATTCTGGAGGGAATGTGTGCGGGCAGCGGGGGGGGGGGGGGGGGNGGGGGGGGGGGGGGGGGGGGGGGGGGGGGGGGGGGGGGGGGGGGGGGGGGGGGGGGGGGGGGGGGGGGGGGGGGGGGGGGGGGGGGCATGCTGGACGGGTCAGTGCCGTCACACAGATACAGAGGGACACGTGGTGCCAAGGCAGGGGCCACTTAACTATTTTTACACCATAACCTTGGTTGCTGCAGCCCTGTTGGAAGGTATATGGCAGTGTCAGTGTTGGTTCCTCACCTTCTGTTGGATCGTTTTTTTGCCCCCTGGTTGTTTTTGTGTCTTTTAGTGCTGTCACTTTCCATTTATGAATTTAGCAGATGTTTTTCTCCAAATCCTTGCAAAAACAGGGAAGAACGTGCAAACGCGCAGTCCGAGCTGGATTCTAACCCACGTCCGGTCGTACAGCACTACCCACTGCACCTCCATGCTGCCAAAAGGTGAACCTATGAGATGAATCTGAGCACAACCTGCCCGTCCACTGGGGCTCTGATCATACATAGTGCTGATGCCTTCACCTGCTGCGTTCATATGGTTTTGGGTTTAAATGCAGAGACTAAATTGTATTAATCACATATTCGAGTGGTTCGGTCTCCTTATATTAGTCCCTTTTTGGGTTTATCTGCTGTCACATTTATAACTAACTAGCTGAGTTACCTGGCGCAGCGGCAGAAAGGTAAAGGGAATTATATAATCGCCAAATTGGTTTTTTTTAATTGGTAAAATGGTTGTATTCCGTATATAAGCACTGCTGGCGCTGTCGGACAGAGGGACACCGCGCACCTCGCTTAATATTATTCTGAAAGCAGGGGAGGAGTTCAAACCTCACGCACCTGCAGCGCGTGTCCGTCAGAAATGGCGAGGACGTACAATTCATAAACGCCCCCCAGCCATCGAGTTGATTCTGCAGGGCCACGCTCGGTGGGAAAGCAGCAGGAAAGTAACGGTGACATGAAGTTCCCGGGTCGAGTCCTGCTGTAGTACCCTTGGCGATTGCCGTGCTCTGTATGTATTGACAAACATTGTCAAACAACATTATTATTATTATTATTATTATTATTATTGCTAATATAGAGTATTTCGGGGTGAAGAAATGCTTTTGTGTGGGTTTCGATGCCAGTGTCGCTGTGGTTTTGGACTGACGGTCCCGTGGGCCCCCCCCTCACCTCATTCCCATGGTAACGGTGGGGTGAAGTGTCCTGTCAGCGGTCATGTGAGTATCGGCGGTGTCGGAATATGCTGAATAAACTTCCCCCTTCGGCGGGTCTTCTAAAGCGTGACGTCACCGTCGCTCCGACTAGCGGTCCCTTTGAGCGCTCCGCCGCGCGGCGGCTAAGTTCGCGCGGGACGTGGGGGTGATTCCCCCCTGCCCCTCAGTGGGACCCGCCTCCTCCCCAAGCTCCTCCCCCTCCCCCGCGGTTTGTTTTTCGGACTTCGCCTGTGCTCCGTCTCGCGCCGTGCTGTTGGAGAAGATCTGAAGAAGTGCAGGTACTTCTGTGAACGAGTTTGGATCGATTCCGTTTCCTCGGACCTGCAGCCACAGCAACTCCACGTAGGGGGTGATGGTGGTGGGAGGACCTAAGTGCGCGTTCCGGGCGGATCGGCTTCGTTAGTCCCCTGCGGGACAGTGACTCACCGACGTGATGGATGGAGCCCAGGCTGGAGGGGATTCGAACCCCGTCACCCCCACAGACTCCTTCTCACAGCTCTGGACTGATGTCATGGGGATGCTGGTGAGTTGTGAAGGGGGGAGGGCGCTGAGGGGCTGTTTGGGCATGTGGGGGGAGGGGGTAACAGGAAGGTAACCAGGCCTTTTCGCCGGTTACCTTTGAAAAGCAGCTCATTGTCCGTTACGAGCTGTTGCTTGCTGGTGCGTGTACCGGTACGTGTGAAGCTCGGACCTTCGGCTGGATCCCAGCAGGCTGCTGCTGAGAAGCTCCTGGTGAGATGGTTTCTGTTCATCCTGGACTTCAGCGCCGCGGTAGAGAGGTAACTGTCCGTCTGAGAGCGGAGCTCGGGCGTTCAGGGCAGTTGGTTTGACTGCGATTTTACATACTGTAAAGTACCGGCTGTATAAACAGGCAAATGAGGTACTTTATACACTAAACGTATCGGATAAGTTAACAGCCAACGAGTCGACACCTTGTGCGTTATCGCCATCCACGACGACACAGCGTCACGCACAGTTATATTAACACACTTCGAGATGCTTGATGATGAAGCGTGACGTACGGAATTGTGTCGCGATACGGGCTGCTTTATCGCGATACAGCGTCGTGCGCGTTGTTATAGTGAGGTGGTTTGATATCGCGATACAAGGTGGCGGTCGTGCGCGTGCGCCCTCTTTCCTCTGAGGTAACGTCCTTCGCGTCTGGTCCGTTTGCGCGGCGCTTCGTCGCCGTTTCCACACCTTCGCGGCTGCTATTGCTGCCGGATCGTCGGTTTGTTGTGCAGCGAAACGGAGGCGCTGAAGTGGTAAAACGCGTTTGGCTGCTGTTGCGCTGTAAACGAAGTGTAACTCTTAATAGTTGCTCGCAACACATCGGTGCAACAAGGTAATTTGTCTTTTACTTCGAATTATGCTTCACGTGACTGTGTGTTACAGGACTGGGTGAGGCAATTCCGTGATGTTGCAGGTTCGAGTGCCTTTGTGGAACCCTGCTGGCTCATTTCCTCCACTGGGCCTCTGTGGTCTTTATCTGTCTAGATGGGGTCCAGCTGCTGTCTCAATGGTCCTGCTTTATCGCTTGTGTGGAGATCCCAGGGTGAGTGCCGCGTTTCGGCTACCCAGAGTGCACTGGGGTGCCCGTGCGCTTCTCGCCGACCTCGTGTTGCACTGAGACGGATTTTCAAGTTATTGCTCTTGAAGTTGTCCGTGGACGCCACTCCGGCGGTCACTGTGAGTTGTCTTTGACTTAATGGCACTTCCATACTGCATTCTTTTCTCCAAAGCACCTTGGAACCTTTTACCCATTCATACAGCGGGTGGTATGGTGGCCCGTTGCACAGGCTCAAATGCCACCTCCCGTGATAAAAATGGCACCAATGAGTAAATCGTTGGTAGATTAACAGAGTTAAATTTCTTTTGAGAAAAACATGGAAATGCAGGAAAGGGGATTTGAACCTATGACATTCACATTTCAAGGAAACTGTTTGCATTTTCTTAAACACCAGTGTCTCAGCCCCAGAGTTTTTGGTGTTTTTTAATTTGCACTCTTCCTGCCTTTACATGCAGCCGGGGAGGTTTGTGTGTTCTGACTCGTTCCGGATGCCTGGCTGACCAAGTGGGCCGAGTGTCTGAAATGGGCCTCTGTTTGGGCCCCCTACAAAACTGGGGTCCATTAAAGAGCCCAGGATGGAGACTATTCTGCATATGGACACTGAGCCCCTTCACAGCAACAGCATCTGGTGTGTGTGTGTGTGTGTGTGTGTGTGTGTGTTTGTGTGTGTGTGCGCGCGCGCGCATGTGGTAAGCCTGCTTCACCTGCTCTACACCTCTGTCACCCCTCCCACAGAGGGTGTTTCCCTTCTTTGCGGTAAGTCTATTGTTTCCATGGCATGTGTGTTCAGGACTGATCCCGCCCTCCTGGGGATGACGCACTGTATTTTTGGGTCGGCACGGTGCCGTTTCAGCCTTGTCCACCACCCTCGTGGATGAGGACAGTCCTGCTCTGTGTGTGTGCAGCCAAGCAGTTCCTTGCGGTTGGGATTTCTTCAGGTGAAGGTGTTGGATCGGAGCCTGAGCTGTTCTGTGAATACACATTCTGTGAGTAGACTTTGGTGGTGGGGGGGCAGCTGACTTCCTTAGGTGATGTATGTGTGATGATACAGAGTGCGACTATATGTGATCCCCATGTCCATTGGTCCTCTGGGCAGTGGGGCTCCTTCCTGGGGGGGAGGGTGCTGAGCTGAGCAGAGCATCACACACACTTCCGTAGCTATTGCCACGTTAACCTTTTCATCCAGGTCTGAGGATTTCCTCAGGAAAACACCCCCTGTTCTTCCGTTTGCTGGTGTGTGTCTCCTGATTGCATTTTGACCTTCGACAGTAGTTCTTTGAGTCATCAAACCTGCACTCGCTTTAAGGGGAGTTTAACTTGCTGGTGCCACAAGCAGTGGATGGTGTAGTTAGTGCTGCAAATTGAAGCCATTGGTTCAAATCCCTCCTATGATGGTAAAAATTACCCAGCTGCATGAAGTCATAAACCAGTGTAAGTAGCTTTGTGTGCAGCACTCGTGTTTTGAGTTAGTTTGGAGAAAAGTGTTAGGAATGTGCAGTGCTGCTAAATGAGAAGCTTAACTGCACAGATGTGAGCAGAGTCTGTGTGGGCAAGCGGTGTTTATCCTGTGTGCTCCTACAGACACAGACTGTTTTGCTTGGATGAAGAGGGTCGGTCCCTCTGCTGTTTAGGCTGGGTGTTATGAGTGTGTGAAAGTGAATCACCGTGTTCCTGCTTCACCGATCTGGTCACGTTGCAAACTGTTTCCTTGCTTTGCTGGTGTTGGTTTAGACCCGAACAGACATTTTGTCTGGGATCTTGGATCAAGGTTAGACTCGGGACTTGTTTTGCTACAATGAGTAAGGAAATACTCCTCTTGCCCTCGAGTGTGGAGAGGCACACACACTTCAGCTGATGAGTAGGCTGAGGGCGACGGCACCCGCTGGCCAGGACTTGTTAACAGGAGTGACAATTACGGTCAGTAATTAAAGGCTTCGGATTCTCAAAATCCATGTGACGGGTGACCCTGTTGATTGCAGCCCATGTGCCTGGAAAGGGTGTTTCTTACAGGTAGGAGGGGAGCGACTGCTTTCCGCAGAATCCCGAGAACTGGTTGCATGACATTTGTGAGGATTCATCTGTTGGCAGTGCTGTGCGCAGTAGACGCTTACGAAACCTGCACACTTGTCAGCTGATGCAGCGTTGGGCTTCTCGAAATTTTGCAGCGCCCCCCCCCCCCCCCAATTCCTCCTTACAAGAAATTGTCATTGAAGGGCATGGCCTGAAAGTCTCGTTCCAGTTTCACTGCATGTGTTCATTTACCAGTTTACCGCTTTCTATGGTGGTGCAATTGGTGTGGTCAAACAGCTGCAGAACTTTAACCCCCCCCCCCCCCCAGCCAGCCACATGTTGGAATGACGGATATTTAAATGTGTCCTTTTCCTCGGTGGACGGGGTAGCTGCACAATGATCGTCCTGAGGGCAGGTGGTCAACACTCGTGTTTTGTCCTGGTCAGATTCCTTGTTCAGAATCGGACCTTGAGGGGGTGCTCCTCCAGCTGTTCCCAATTGGCCTACACCCTCCTGTCTTGGAATGCATGGAGCAACTCCTTGGGGGTGAGCATTCCAAAAATCCTTGCCCCCCCCCCCCCTTTTTTTTTCAGAAGAGTGGGTGGGGTTGGTTTGGGACAGAATGTATCTTTGCCCATCACTTTCTGTCATTGGCAGTGGTTATGGCACAGACTGTGTACATGTGGTGTAGGGGAATGGTCTGCCCTTTGATCCTTGGGGTCAGACTTTAGTGGCTTGCTCAAATACCCCCCACGGTTTCTTTCAACACAATGGCAGGAACCCCTCCCTTGGAAATGGAGATATGTAAAGAAAAGACCCTCTTTCAGTAGTGTTGTCCTGTTTACAGCTTGGGGTTCAGGGTGTGAACGTTCAGGGTGTAACTCAGGGGTCCAAATGGAAGACCACATAAACCCATCTAGATCCCTGGAGGTGCCAAGCAGTTCTGAGGTGTGTGGGTTTTTTTTTTTTTTTAAAGTGTGGAATGCTGCCAGTTTAGAACATGTTCAACAGTAGTGTCCTTTAGCATTTTAATTTCTTTTCACAACAGCACAGTTGATTGTAAGAACTAAGCTGAATATACATACTTAATTTGCTCCTTAAAATACTGCACAAATAGGAATTGGGTAACCGGGATCATATTCTACATTATTTTAAATGTGGGAGAAATAAAAATGCATTCCCAGCTCATCCAAAAAACCCTAACCAAGTTTCCCAAATATCACTAAAACCCTGTAAAACATCTTGTAGCACACAGCACAACCCGATGGAGCCCAAACAGGGGACATCACACCGTGCAGCACCACGCTGCTCAGATATTGTGCACAGACATGAAGTACCAACCCCTCTGTTGGCAGTAGGAGATCAGACCTGTCTAGAGATGTGAGCGAGAGAGAGAGATGGAGTGAGACTCCACGTTCCCCTCTTGTTCATTCAAAAATGAAATTTATGTTTAAAAATTAGTGACAACAATTTAAAATGGGCAAATGGCAATTTATTGATTCTGTACTCATGAGAGAATTGTGAGTATTTCTGGACTGTTTTGATGGTGAGTTGTGGCAAGTAGTTCACCTCTTTCAATTTTTCTATAATCTCTTCCATCTTCACTTCTATTGTGAGCTTTTCTAGCCGTATTATCTTTTTTAATTTTTTCTGCAGGCTTTTTTTGTTTTTTTTTTTCCCCCCCAACCCAATTTCCTGGATTACACTTTATTTATGAGATTATAGTGTAGACACTGCATAAATGTGTAGAAACCAAATGAACAAGAGATGGAAAACTAAGGATGCTGGCAAGTTATGTCCCTTACAGCTTGCAGTATCCATGCCGTACTACGTTGCAAAGCAGCATGGCGCAGAAACAAGCTACTGGCACGATGTGAATTTTGAATTTCTTGCTGCTGAATTTCCTTTGCTGTCTTATAGGGGAATTGCAAATACCAGAGTTTAACTTTAAGAAAGCTACATAAAAATGCATGAAACAGCTCAAGGGGCAAAAGGGTTACAGTATCCAGTAGGGGTGGAGATGCAGTGAATCAAATTATCCCACAGATTATCTACACACTGATGGACTTTTCTTTCAGCTCCTCAAGCTGGTATTGTAGACTGAGTGGGACACAGGAGGAGATTTTATATTGAAAGTCTCTTGAAAATTAAACATCCTGTCTTCTGTTGAAATGTGTATTTGCGTTAAAGTTGCGGTGTGGTCTTTCCCCTACCACATGAGTGACCATGGGGCTCGATGTTGCTGACCATGACCCTTAGTACTTAGTTATTTGTGTGCCAGTTCCTCGGAGTCATGCGTGGCTGACAGGATGTGGTGTTTAACTGCACTGTTTCACTGGATTGTGCTGAATGGGGGGTTCTGTCGCCCACAGGACGGATCCCTGGGGAACATCGACGACCTGGTGCAGCAGTACGCTGAGTACTACAACACCTGCTTCGGTGACGTGTGCGACAGGATGGAGGAACTGCGCAAACGCCATGTCTCTCAGGAGATGGACACTGTAAGCACACCCCCTCGACTTCTGTCTGCACTGCATCCCAGTGTGAGGCGCTGTCCTCCAGGCACATTGTCATTCCACAGAGCCTCTCGGGGAGATGTCGGCCACTGGGGCGCCAAGAGAGGTTGCCTGGCAACGGGCAGCAATGGCAAAAACACGCAGCTAGTCTCTCCCCGCATGTTTGTGTGTTTATGTGTTTTCATCCCCCACTCCCCATTCAGGCTATTTGTAACATTTTGTGGGTGTGGCAATTCAAGACCAAGCGCACCATAAGCATGCCAACAATTTTAATTACATTTTTAACCAAGTTTATCAATTCCTGTTATATTAGTAGTATACCGTATGCTAAAGATAAGTGGGTAGCAGGTGGCATAATGGTTAAAGGTATTACCTTGCAGTTCATACTGCTGTAGTCCCTTTGATCAAGGTACTTACTCTTTACTTGCAGTAAAAATTACCCAGCTGTATAAATTGGTAAATCAGTGTGAGCAGCTTATAAACCTCAAACTATAAGTAATTTGGGTTTTGCTCCATACCCTGGTCCTGGAAATGGGATTAGAGGAATTTGCATAGAGCTGCTGCTGGTTGGAGCTGCTTCAAGGTGGGGTAGGGTGGCATCAAGGGGGGGGGCTTTCCCTGAATGTTTGGTTGACATAGTCCAGCTTCTCTGAACATGCATCCAGTCAGACCCATGTTGGGCGTCCATCCCAGTTCAGTATTTACATGGCTCCTTGCACACTGAAGAATGTTCCTAGCTGTTCGTTAGGTCCTGAATGCAGCTGCTTCAGCTCGAGAGGTGGAACTGTTTTGAAAGCCATGATATCCAGTTGTGTGTGTGTCAGTCAGTCAGTCAGTCAGTCAGTCAGTCAGTCAGTCAGTCAGTCAGTCTTGAAAGCTGCTGATGGTCTTTCCTTCAGCTGTACCCTTAAACAGAGCTCTACGTAATTACCTTGTTCTGACATTCATTTAGACTAATGTGTGACCAGTGAGAGGTGGGTGCTGTCACCTGCTGAGCTTTTTGTCAACCATGAACGTCAGGGAGGGCGACCCCATGCTGTTTTGGCTCCTGGCTCTCACCTAGAGCTGAATGAGCTGGCACCTTTCTACAGATTCACTAAAAGCCCCTCTCTTGTGTCATGTATTGGCTTTTCGGTGTGAAATCTGAAGTTTTGTTCAGTTAGTTCAAAATGCAGATGAAGCAGTTATGACACCTCTCTGTGTGTGTGTGTGTGTGTGTGTGTGTGTGTGTGAGTGAGTGAGTGAGAGGGGGAGAGAGAGAGAGAGAGAGAAAGAAAAGAGAACTGATCCTTGAAGAAAGACATGCCAGGATGAGCTGCATTGAACTGGTTCCTCCTTTGTGGAGTCTCTGGTCACCCACCACTGCTTGGATTCCTACTTCCCGTTTGGTTGATATAGTTGCAGTACTTTCCCCTGGACCATGGATCACCCTGTTCCACTTTTGGCTTTTTAAACTCTGAGCAATCTCTGAGCAATCACTGAAAAGCCCCATCTTCCCTGACCTCAATAGGTATGTTTTTGGCCTGTTAACTCCTCGCTGATCATTTGCTTCTAAATAATACTCGCACCTCATTCTGGGATCCTGACTGATGGAGAGGAGCCACCTGGGTACAATTCAAGTAGCCTGACCCTGTCCTCCACTCTGGCACCAGCTGCTTGCGTCAAGGGTTTGGCTTGTGGCGATGTCACATGATGGCAGGAAAGAGGCAAAAGCCAAAGGATACTCCCTGTATGGCTCTTGATGTAGGTTGTGTGGAACAGACCTTGCCATATGGGCAAAGACTGGTAGGCACCTGGTAGTGGATATGTTCAACATGGGGACAGAAAACATTTCCCAAGGAAATCATGTTTAGGATCTTGTTAAATAACCACATGGCACTGTGAACTCTGTGAAAGGTGGGTGCAGAGCAGCTGGCGGGAACCAGGCAGGATAGGCCACTGTCCCAGATCACGTGCTCATCTGAAGGCACCTTATCTTTAGTGTTTGTTTTCCTGTTTGGAGGTGTTTTTTTTATGTTAAATAATGAAGATGTCTCAAAATTGCCTCTGTTTTAGACAACTTACAATTATTTACCTGTTTTCCACAGCTGGGTAATTCTTCTGTATCAATTTAGGGTGAGTACATTTATGAAGGGTACTAGAGCAGGAGACTTGATTCAGCCCTGGGTTGTTGAAGTCCAGTGTGACAGTTGAAACTGCTGCTCCACCTCAGACGTCCCACTTGATAAAAGCTCACAGTGCATTCAAGATAGACCCCTGCCACCCCCTGCTGACCTGAGCTTCATCTTTATATTTAAACCGGTTCTTCCTGCATGGTCTGAAGTGTCTTGCTGTGTGGGTCACTTTAAGCTCATTCGCACTGCGTCCCCCCCACTGTTGTCGCCATCACTGTTTGCTGAGACGTTTATTCTGCGTTTTCGTCTGACTTGGGATATACGTTGAAGGCCAGCACCCTCAGCTCTATAACCATTTTCTGCATTTCCAAGCTCCAGCTGATAAAACGTTTTTTTTGTTTTTTTCTAACTGCAGCTCCCAGATCTGCTCGTGGGAAGGTCTGCAGTCCTGCTTGCGCATTTTATATCTATTTCCTTTACTATATTTATTCATTTATCAAATACTTTTCTGCACCATCACTTACAATGTGAGTTTTGTACTCAACGCTATTTACACCGATCTAAATGTTGTTACAGCATCGCTTCAGAATATGTGCCATCAAGTATTATGCAGCGCAAGGTTGAATTCAAACCCAAGGCAATGCTCTGACCACTACACTACCTGCTGTCAGTGCCCACGAGGAGATGTCAGGGAAGAATTTTGAACAATCATTTAGTTCTCCACCAAGTTCTCAAGTTTTGCTACCTCTTTTGCTAAAATTTTTCTGTTTTTGTTTCTTTCTGAACAGTCAGTAAAATATTTTAGATGAGGAGGAAGAAACCCCCCCCACATGCGCACATGCACAAAGTTCTTTTCCCCTTCAAAAGGAGTGGGAAAGAGTGTTATGAAATATTGAGCTTTTTTTTTTTTTTTTTTTTTTTTAAGACTTCCTCTCTCACTGTGCTTTGCTCAGCTGTTCAATGGAGACTGTGTTTGGGGGGGGGGGTCATTGGTCAGGAAGTGGCTGGAGAATGTGGGAGATTTGCAAGTGAGCCGGAAGATGCTCTTGCTCCCATGAGGGAGGGTTGCTGCCAAGTAGTCCTGTAATGCCACAGATGAAGAATGACATTTTGAAATGAAATCAGTTGCAACTGCTTACAAAAACTATACTGTGTTGTGTCTCCAACACAAAACCTCTGGCCAGAAACCTTTCTGATGGATATTCTGTAATATTTTTGTACAACATTCCACTTTCCTATGTGGCAGAAGGTGGTATGGTGTTATCACCTTGTGTTGGAAGGTTGCTGGTTCAAATTCCCACTCCTGCTATGGCATGGCTGATAGTAAAAATACCCAGCTGAATTAATGGGTAGATCTATATAAATTAGAAAATGTACATTTTAGGCACCTTGGAGAATATACACAATTGTGGTTCCTTCAAGCAGTGTATATTAGATATAATATGACTAGTTCTCTTTACACCCTGAATGTTGAATGTAAGATACACAGTGGGCCTGAAAATGTTGGCTAAGACAATGATAATTATAATCTATTTTTAAATGTAGGTTAAAGACGTCCACCCCCTTGTCTGTTCACTATGGGGAGAGTGAGAAAAGTACTGAAAAGGAGAGGCATCTGTTGTATAGGTCATTTGGGGAAGCAAACAGGCGCTGACATCACGAGTGGGTCCTGCGGGGGGGCTACTGCCCAGTTCACTGTGTGAGAGCCAGAAATGGTTGACCAGGTCGAGATGCCGCTGCTTTTTTGGGAAGTTTGTTTCCTTCTTTCTAATTCATCGCTTATCGGGACAATCGGAGAAACTGTCAGAACGTGGCAAATACACAAGGCAGTTTGGGTTCTACTTGTCCTTGTTGACTTTTTCTGGAATTTCAGACACAAAGACCTAACTGTGTGTGTGTGTCAAATAATTTTTTAAACTTTGACCCTCTCCTTTTCTATAATATGTTAAGTTTGCATTTCTTACCTTTAAATCAACTACAGTTCATTCAGTAGTACTTCCCTTCAGATAGTCCAGTGTGCCTCAGTACTTTTTCATACAGTTTCTGAAAGATAAAATTTCAAAATGGGGGCAAAAAAAACAGCCAGGTGGACCACAAAGTGCTAAGTTACTTTATTATTTGAAATGATTTACTTGCATTCAATCATTATGCTGTGATAAAGTATTTATTTTTATTTGTTACTATAGAAATGTCTATAAGAAGACTGCTGTCCTGTTGAAAGAAATCATATATGATGCTTATCAATCACTGGTCAATGGTATAAATCAACCCCACCCACCTCCCCCCAATATTAGTCCAGTGATGTGAGGATAAGCTGCCCACAATGGTGCTTCAGCTGCATTAATGGGTAAATTGGTGTAAGCAGCTTAACATTGTTAGTTTCTTTGGGTAAAAGTCAGATAAACAAATTTAAGTGGTTTGCACTTCACCTGGAATGGTAGGTGCAGCCCCACCCTGTCCACGTCCCTGTCCCCGGGGGATAAGGTCTCCTTTGCTTTTAAATGTCAAAGACTATATTGTCTGCCTGCTGCTTACACACACACACACACACACACACCTCTCTGAGGAAATGACCCCCCCCCCAATTCCTGGTGAGGTGTGAGATCACACTGCCCTGTCAGCAGAATGAATCTGTCGCATCCTCACGGATATTCAGACCACGATTCAGTGGGGTTCCCACGATCCTCTCCTCAGTCCAGATGTGTGTATTTACTGCAGACTCATTTCAGGGCTTCTTTTATGTGCCTTGTCAGCTGTGTGTGTGCTTTACATGTGTAAGTTTTTGGGCATGTCTTTTTTGAAAGAACCCAGGTGCTTTTTCTAATATTCTGTTACTTGCAGGAGAAGATGGAGGGTGTCCCTTCTTCACTCCATATACGCTCAGAGGTCCAGGTGAGTGTGTGAGACTGTCTGCGCAGTTTTGTTTCTCACATACCCAACGATGGCCTCATCATGACCACAGTGTTGTTTCCATCCACAGGAGTCGCTGGGATTCAGCAGTACAGTGTCAACTCCAGAGAGCGAGAGGAAGTAAGGCTTCATTAGACCAGACACGAAATGCCAATGAGTTGCTCAGTGTGTGCGCACGTGTGTGAATGCATGTGTGCGTGCATGAATGGACCAAAAGACAAGCCTTACTCACCACAGGGCACGCCCATGTTAACCTGGGTCGTGACCCACGATGAAGCGTCACATTAAATGACAGTGACTATTGTTTAGCCGCTTAGAATTTTTTTAACTTGGGCCCATTTGTCATATCCGATGTGTGTTTGTCACATCATTTTGCTCTTTCTAGTAATGACTGTGGGTGAGTGAACGAGGGGAAACAACTCACCTCTCCCATGATGCTTCAGGCTCCTTTCATTTTCATTGGTCCTCCCAATGTGACAATCTTGTGACTGTGTCTGTGTTTCTGTCCCCCCGGCAGTGACCGGATGGCATCGTTAATGTTTCTTTTTGACCTCCCTTATGTTTCCGTTTGCACCCTGTGTTCCCCTTAACTTCCACCTATTGTCTTTGGAGAAGGGTGGTGGGGGAGATGGTCTCCCTGGGGGGGGGTCAGTGAAGAATTTTGTCCCTCTGAATGCTGCGAGTCGCAGATGACAAACTCGCATCCACCCTCAGGCTGGATGCAGGCTGGGTTACGTCACCAGCGCCTTGAGTGGCAGCAAGCTGGTGATGCCATGATGGCTGGCAGTAGTCTGGGAGTAACTGCGAGGGAAATGTGAAATTAATACCCAGCACTGACTAATACTACATATACCTTAGTATTTAGACTGATGTATCTCACATCCTGATAAGTAATTTTACAATTAATCATTGTGCCCCCTGTTAACCTGATGTTTCCAATATGCTGCTCCTCTGGCCAACAGAAAGGCAGGGATGGACACTTCTGTGGGTTGTGATTGGGTGCAGTTGGAAGCTCCACGATTAGCAGGAAAAGGAACCGTTAGTACTTTGCCCCCTACCTCCTGTGCAGGGTATGTACACCCTGATGGCTTGGTTTTTTTTATTTTATTTTTTTCAACCAGAAGGTGACAGAACCCTGTAGGCTGCGCAGGGGGCTCCTAGGAGCCCAATGTTATGACTAATTGAATTAGAACGAAGCCCTTGGCCATTCTCATCAGTCCCAGAGGTGCCAATGGGGGCTGGGGAAGCAGGAGATGGGGCCGGGGGTTGTTTTGGTTGTTGGCTTGGAATAGGACATTTGGCATTGCATAGACAGTGGCTGCCGTGGCAACCTAAGTGATATGCTAATAGACTAGAGGCCCAGCAAGCCGCTGCAGCACTTCAGTGAAGCTCTGTTGTTGCCTTTGGTGGATCAGCATGTCAGAAGTACAGCCGAACAGCTGGATTTTTCAATTAAGCCGATTTAAGTGGCTAATAAATAGTTCCTTAAACCGCTAAATCTACCTATAACAGAGGGAGCTGGCGGCGATCGCATGTAGCTCACAGTTTGAATACATGTTAATTACTTTTGGGTGTAATTACTGCATACACTGTGTGGAAAACAGACTGTTGGCAAAACAAAGCAGTCCTCCATTCCTTTAGCATCCTGGTTTATGGCGAGCCACACAGCGTTTAAGTAGAGGACCAGTTGAGATTATGAGCCTGCCCACTCGGCAGGAATGGCAAGCCATTCCTGCGTGGCACTCATCGCAGTGCCCTTTCATCTTTACGAGTCAGGCACGCAGGGAGGGTTCAAGGAGGCACGTGGGGAGCAGAGGTGATAAGCGCAAGCTGCTTTTACTGTATCTGTGTGGGTCCTGACCTGCCTCCGCGTTTTGCTGTCGCTGCTGATCAGTATCACATGGAATTCGTGTCTCCGCATGGGGTGGGTTACAACTGTCCGCTTTGGGCCAAAGCGAGAACAATTGCTCTTCAGAGCTTGTTTACTTAGCATTGTTTTCTTCTGAGCGGATGTTCAGATCTGGATGTGATACTGCTGTTGTACCGTACAGGGAGATGGTGAAGCTGCTTAGACAAGCCTCTTTCTCTTCAAGGCTTTCCCTGTCCTTGTGCTTTTACTGCAACTGACACCACATGTGGTGCTCTGGTTAAGGCCCTGGGATTTATGATGAGATTCCACAGTGAGAGGTTCCATGTTGTTGAACTCATGAATAAATTCATGTACTTTGCATTTTTTTTAAATTAGCATGCAGATAGTGTGTGTTTGACTGGGTGGGGGTCAATAGGGGTGTCTCCTCCAGAAGGGTGTGTGACATGTGGGAATCAGATGGAGCTGTTCTCTGTACCCAGACACAGCACCCTGTGCCATCGCCGTTCAGTGGGCCGTTATTGTTTGAAAAAGTTTTCCACAAACAGGCGGCACACAGGCCAAGACTGCCAGGCACGAAGAACGTTTTAGTCTTGGCCGGTCTTTGTTTAGACAGGAAGTGACCTCGCCCAGCTTCTTAATGGGCAGCTGTTTCAGCCGGACTAGGGCTTGGTGTTTGTTTTGTACCCATGGAAAAAGGGATGTCAGCAGAACCAGAACCACAGCATTCCTCGAGTCGCTCTTTTCATCCTGCATATGTCACAAGGTGCCGGCGCCCTCTGTTGGTAGAACCCGTGGCTTCTTGACCAAGTCTCAGACCAGCTCATCCCACCAGCTCCTCCCTGTGGTTTGGCTGCCTTGTCATGAGGGCTGTTTGCTCCTGTGCTGCGAGTGGCGAGGCTGCCCTCTAGTGGCTGCCTTCCAGCCCAGCTCGGGTCTTTGTGCACTCAAGAGACTCACTAATCTCAGTAACAAGTGTTTAAGGGGAGTGGCTGGAGGGGTGGGAAGCGTACCGGCAACACACTGCAGCCCAGCAGTTGGGAGGGGGGACTTGGGGCAATCAGCACTTATACTGACTGGCTGCCTGCAGCAGAGGGTGGGTAAGGGGCCTGGGGTCGCATCGAATCAGAGCGGGGCTGTTCACTTTGGTGATGAGACTCACAGCAAAGTTGTGAGAGGTATGAAGATAGTGGCACCATGAGGAGGTTCCTGTTGCAGAGCAGGTCAGCAGAACGTGTGGGGGATGATAGTTTGACGAGTTGGCCTGTGTCTGGTTTTGTGTGACAGTTTTGTGTGTGATCTGTGTTCTCCTCAGGCTGTCCCTGCCCAAGTCCAGCTCAGAAGATGGATCAGCAGGTCAGTATCTTTCTTTCTGAGGTGTGTGTGTGTGTGTAATCAGCTTTCCCTGGGTTTGCACTCTTTACCCACTGGGTCATGCTATGGGTGGACGTGAGCCGTGTGTTGTTGTGACAGTTCCAATTCAAAATACAGACTGGTGCTTCAGTTGGAAAGCGAGGAGATGCAGCTCATCCAAAGCATCTCCCATCTGTCTGCTCATCATCTTCTTTTATCAGTACACACTGACTAGTCAGAGTAGAGACACAGCCTGTCTGTGTCTTGACATCTTTAGAATCAGTAGTTTAAAAAAAAATAAAATGAAAAATTGTTACTTTATTCAATTTGTGACTCTAAAGTCACTCTCACTACTGCATAGTGATCAATAATGGGTTGATAAAGACAAAGCAGTAATAAATAAAAGTGCTTTGAATGGCTGTTGTCAATTAACTGTGATATATTAAAAGTAACTCCTTTTAAAGTGGCTTAAAATTATGGCCTCGTGTTCAGTGCTGATTAATTGATTGGCTTCATGAACATGTCTATCTTATTGATCCCTGCTAATCAGGACCACCAGACATAAGCTGTAAAGAATGTAGAAGTGAGTGGAACTAAGGCGGTCCCACATTTCGCATTTGTTTGGGTGCTCTTTGCTGTCAACTGTCGGTATAGAGGGTAAACGCTAGTTGTTTGCTGTGCTACAGACAGAAATTTTATCAAATGTATAATCGAAGGATAAAAATAATCTGGAAAATGCCTTCAAAAATTCATATCGTTTCCGATATGTTCGCGATTCCGCAGTGTTAATTCACTGCTTAGCCAACACTTTTATCCAAAGCAACATAACGTTTGACCCATTCAGATTAGAGTACATGATTTGCTCAAGGGTACTGCAGCAGTAGTGGCAACAGGGCTTTGAACCAGCAACCTTCAGGTCCAGGTGCTTAACCTTCATGACCCCTTTCTGCAAGCAGTGCATAGTTCTGTTGCAGGCCTTCCTGTTCCTACACCGCCCTTTGGTTCCTTTTGTTGTTTTGTCAGCTCCTCACCTGTTTGTTCCTGGATTTGACCCTCCAGGAAAGTGGGACAATAAGAAAAAGAACAAGTCCTTCTGGCAGAATTTCCGCAAGTCACAAAAGGGTGTTGTGCGCCAGACGCCCAAAGGTACAGTGTTTTCGCTTCTGCCCCAACCCCCACCCCGGGCACCTTTGGAGACCAGTTCCATTGCGCTCTCCGGCTGCTGACCTCTGACCTCTCCGCCCCAGGGGAAGACATCGGCTATGTCGCCAGCGAGATCACCATGAGCGATGAGGAGCGCATTCAGCTGATGATGATGGTGAAGGAGAAGATGATCACAGTGGAAGAAGCGCTGGCCCGGGTAGGACCCCAGTGTCGGTGGCTTGGGCTGCCCCTGTCCACAGCTTGCTTCTGCGGCTTTCTCCTACGGTTAACCCTTTCTGCATCACTAAAACAACTCGTCTTAACCTGAGATAATCCCCCTTGCTCTCTGCTTACATCCTAACTGGCACTAGGCTACATATTAGATGGGAGTTGTATGTTTCGGGGGAGAGGGGTAGTGTTGCGTTCAGCTATTATGCGTTTCTGTCGGACACTCCATCACCTGCCCTTCTGGTCCTACTGCAATTCCCTTCTGACAGTCACCAGCAGGAGGGTGTTAGGAAGCTGTGGTAAATCCCGCCTCCAGATGCCTGAAACCACTACAGGTGTCTCAGTGCTCTCTGTGCTGGAAGCTGCTGTAGGAGAGGGTGCCTGTGCAGCCCCTGCACAGCCCTCTCTCAACCTCTTCTTCTCTGTAGCTGAAGGAGTATGAGACCCACAGCAGACAATGCGCCGCCGGTACAGACAGTACGCAGTGGACTGATGGCTCGAGTCCCGCAGTAAACGAGTCGTCCACCTGCAACGTAAGTACTGCCCCCCTGGCCTCCCCCTGCCCACCTGCTTCCCGCCACTGCCCCGAGACGTCGAGGAGAACCCGAGAGCTGTCTGTTTCACTGTGATTCACTTGTACAAAGCATAGTACATTGTGAATGAGGACACATGGTTGTAGGTTCAAGTCTCAGGAGAAGGGCTGCTGCTGTACCCTTGAGCAAGGAAATGGCAAAATAACTCTAATGAATGTGCCGAGTGCGGTCACAGCAGGCAGAGCTTTTGCACGCCTCTGTGGGGTTTTCTCCATGGCTACCGTTGGTCACGTGACCTCCCTGCATTGAATTCTAATCTCACTCTTCTTGTAGTCTCTGTTCTGAGAGGTTTTGCAGTTAGCGCTGTGAATTTGTCAGTGAACTAAGCTGGTGTTGGTATGACGGTGTTTACAGTGCTGTCTGTGTAAGCTGCCTTCTGGGACTTGAACCTGTAACCTTAACCACTGCTCCACCTCCGGGCAAAATTCGTTCTCTTGTACACCTATATAAGTGCAGAATGAGAAGTGATTGTGCGTGCGTGTGTGTGTGTGTGTGTGTGTGTGTGGGGGGGGGGGGGGGNGACCCCCCCCATCTGCAGATGTGTCTGAGACAGAAGTGGATGTTGTAATTCGGCGGGAAAAAAACCAGTCGTAAGGTAGAGGAACCTGAGCGCGGAATCGGTTAAATACGGCTGTATTGAGGGGGTGAGGACACGTGAGTGTGAGGGATGCCTGGGGGGGGGGGGGGGGGGGGGGGCACGCTGGAGTCAGGAGTAACCCCTCCCCGCCTGCTCTGCTTCCCACCACTGAGAATGGTGCATTGTTGAGACTCACAAAGCCCCTTTTCTGTAGCGCTGGGGGACTGTGCAGTATGTGTGCTCCTGTAGGGAGTGATCACTTGATGCGACTGCAGGTGGCACCTAGTAAACTGGCCTTCACCAGTAGGTTGTGGAGATGCATCCCAGGAAGAGCAGTCACTGTTTCAGTGAGCTCCAGAAAGAAGTTAGCTGGGTAAACTACTGTGAAGGACTTAACGCGAGGTAGCAGGTGGCATAGTGGTTAGAGGTGTTTGCTTACAACCTGTAGGGCTCGGGTTTGAATCCTGGTTCCTGCCGTAAATCAAGGTACTTGCTCTGATTTGCTTCAATAAAAAGTACCCTGCTGTGTAAGTAGGTATATCAGTGTCATTATCTTACTGCACATATACGCTGAAAGGCACTTCAGAGGACAGTTTCAGATACAAAAATAAATATGTATTTCTAATTTCCGGTTTTAAAAGTGGCCTGTGCTGTCAAACGTATGTGCGTGCATGTGCATGCGTGCGTGTGTGTGAGATCACCACAGCGAGCTTGCCTCTGCCCGCAATAGCTCCAGCCCTGCGCTGACAGCACATTTGCTCGCTGTGCTCGTGGTCACGGTTGCATTGCTAGGTTACCATCAAACGCTCTAATTTTGGCTGGAAATATCAAGTGAAGTAGTTTAGGTTTCACACCTTTGTGGCCCAGCACCAGCAGAGATGCCTTCCACAATAGAACCTGTATTCTGGTAAAGGTGATGGGGGAACAACCCCCCCCCCCCCGGTGGAGCACGTACGCACTCGGCAATTGTGGCGTCCCAACAACTTGTATATTTTTATCTTTGACTTTTTTGACATTTCACCAAACCTAAGCTCTTAAAAACAGCACACCCTACCCCCACCCCCCGCAGGTGAATTATCAAGTTCATTAGGTGAAGCTCTCAGAAGCACACAGGGGTTTTTATACATTCTGCATTTACATTTCTTTAATTATCTCACTACTGCCACTACCGATTATTAATCCCACTATTTATCTGGCTCCTGTCTCCAAGGTGACTTGTAGTGTAAAGTTTGTACACTAACCTACTTATATTAATTTTCCCATTTATACACCTGGGAAACTCATTGTATCAATTCAGGGTAAGTAATATGATCAAGGCCACTACAGAAAGAGGTGAAGTTGAAACCCGAGTCCTTCCAGTTGCAAGGTGACAGCTGTAAACACTATGCCTCCTGTTGTTTGTACAGTTTCAGTCTTTAATAACGGTGGAATTGCATCTCTTGTTCGAGATTTTTTTGCTTCATGGTGGAAGATATGTAAACCCCTCCCCCCAAAATCTTTTACACCCTTTAGTGCTGCACACGTAGAACAGAACAGGAAAAGGCTAAATAATTTGTCTGTACTGTGTGTGTGTGTGTGTGTGTGTGTGTGTGTGTCCTTTTTAGCACAGTAATGTGGTGGAAGAGTTTAGACTGCTGTGTGCCATAATTCACCCTTTCATTACTCATCTAATACCCCGTCACTAATGCGATCCTAGTTAACATAAACGCTGATGTCATTTTGGCTGAGGGTTGGAACCGGGTTAGTTGCTTTGCACTTAGTTGGTTGTGGGTGCTGGGAGTGGGTCTGGTCCGGTGTCGGCTCTGTTTCTGAACCCAAAATGATGCTAACTGGACATGCTAACATGCAGTGCTCTTTACTGATTTTACTCTGCTACTCCCATAATGCCATGGGGCAGAGTGCCCTGCCCGTTGGGCCCTGACCTGACGCTGCTCCTTTGCCACCTTGCAGTCACGAGAGCAATCGGACGAAGAGCCCGAGGACTTGCTCAAGTTCAAGAGGCTGCACAAGTTGGTCAGCTCCACTCGCCGGGTCCGCAAGAAGCTCATCAAGGTGGAGGAGGGGCGAAAGCCGTGTTCTGAGGGTAAGAACAGAGGGGTGCAGACACTGGGGGGTGAGGCCTGTACAGCAATCCCTGGAAAGCTCGTTGGTGACCACAGCTAAGTATGGCTGAGTTCATTAGAGGTAGACATTTGGATGGTTTCCCTGTGAGGGAGCACTCGCAAATCCCGGATGTGGCTCTGTCACCCTAACTGCGTGCTTTGTCCTCACAGATGCGCTTGAGTGTGAGGCCTCCCCAACATGCGAGGACAAGGCAGCGCTGTATGCCGGGGTCAAGAAAGCCACCACCCCTCAGGACGACTCCCTGTCCCACCTGCTGCAGGAACAGCTCATCCTCGACGGGGAGACGGACAGCCTCACTACATCACCCTCATCCAGCAGCCTGGACACGTGGAGCGGACACAAACTGGTGAAGGCCATGGGCCGCAAGCCTGGAGGGGCGGCAGCAGGCATTGGCGGCAGTGGTTCATCCTTCTCGGAGGTGGAGGGCGGCAGCGAGGATGACCCGCGGGTCACGCGGTCGATGACAGACAGGGAAATGCGGAGGGCGCTGTCCTCTGTCAGCCACGGGGTGAGTAGCGAGAATGTGTGTGGCACGTACAGCCCTGCTGCATCCCGTGCGTGGCCCCGCTTCCTGGTGTCCCTGGAGGACGTGCAAGGTGGCCGTAGGCCCGCACGGCCCAGAAGGATGCCAGATCCCAACTACTCGTACTCGACTAAGCACGTGCTCCACCAGCGGGCACGGTCAAAACCCTCGCCGACACAGTCGCCCCAAGGCCGCTGTGACCCGTTGCTCCTCCGGGACAAGGCAAGGGGTGGGGGCTGGGCTTTCCCCACACGGCGGCTGCGTAGCCGTGCCGCTGTCAGCGAGTTCAACATCACCTATGTGGTGGAACGCAGCCTCCACGGCCACCTCAGCTGGTCGCAGCTCGTCCGGCCTGTGGCAGATCGTACCCTGGGCAGAGCCGAGCGCCAGGACCTGCGGCGCCGTCTGCTGGAGGAAGACGGCGAGTCGGACAGAAAGTGGGCAGCCAGCGTCGACCGCTGTACCAAGCGTGTACTCTTGCGCATTCAGCAGAAGTCTGTGAGTTTTTTGGGAGTGGCTGCCTGCAGTGATGCCCCTCTTTGGATTTCCTGGGAGTTCTTACAAGGTTGCAGAAGAGTTAGTCATAGGTGCTAGTGAGGTGGAGTTTGCACCTCATCATTCATAACAGACAGGTTGAAAATCGGCATCAGTTTCCTCAGTCTGTCTGGTGGAAACCTCCAACAGAAGGGAAGGACTTTCTGTCCAGCTCTATCATCCCGAAACACACTGATTTAAAAACATCCACATCCCTCAGGTTAATATCATGCTTGTCACCTGTTTGTCTTGTAACAGGTGGTGACAGGTTACTGCCACTGCCTTACAGTCCAACGTTCCCAGTTCTGCTTTTGTACCCTTGATCAAAGTTGATACAGTAAAATTTACACAGCTGTATAAATCAGTGTAGTGTAGTAGTAGTGTATTAACCCCCCCCCCCCCGTTGTAGGCTTTTCTGGAGAAAAGTACGAGATACTGAAATGAACCATCATTTATGACGACTCTTCTGCACGTTGAGCTGCTGCAAACACAGGAAGTGACCAAGTGGTGGGGTTCTTCTGCAACCTTGTAACCTTGTGGAACCAGAGTCTCTGGCATTGTGTTCAGTGATGGTGCTCTCCATGGCCTTAATGTGCTCATTCGTAACTTTTTCATGGTTTTGATTTTTTTTTTTTTTTTTTTTTCTGCCACTGAGTTGGTTGGCATGGTGACACATTGTGTGGAAAATTTATTTTTGCATGTGGAACCATCCCATCGAGTATCAAACATCCGTTGTGCCTGCGGACTCATCTGATTGGACCTCATTTTGCTCTTAAAGCTCGGAAGCCCCAGTTGGTCAGTGATGGCAAGATGGACAGTGAACTTTGACCTTGGTAAATCAGAAAAGTTCTACAATGAGCCTGGATCCTTTTGGAGAAATGAAACCACAGAGGGGGTCTACATAAGATCCTGGGTACCAAACTGCAGGTCAAACTGCTCTCCTTGTAGCCCATGTGCTCCCCCTTCCAGAATCAAACGTGAGCATTTCAGACTTGCAGACAGATCTGGCCCCTATCTTATTACAAAGGATTAATTTACAAATTTTAACGGATGCAAATAGTTTATTTTCATCAGGGTTTTCTTAGCCATTTTCTAAAATGTCTCTTGTTTAACCTTCAGGCCAATAGATACAAGTACATAGCAACCAAACAGGATCTCAGTGTGGATCTCCTGTGATTAATAAGATGAGGAACAGAACTTTTATTTTCAGCCATTTTCATTTTTAGCACAACTATACATGAGGAGAAATAAAGTCTTGCAGAGTAATTGTACTTATTTATTTGTCTGACATTTTGGAACCTAACCAGCTAATAAGTTGAAGAATCTTTCTTTATTCTTTACTCATTGTGACTGAATGGTTAAAGTAACTTTGGAACTATGAACAGATGTCTGGTCTCCATTGTGTCCCCAAGTTGAGAAGTCAATGTGTGTCGTCTTTGTTATTAAACTGCTCTGTCATAGACAGTTTGTGCTGTTCTGGAAGAATGTGCTATAGGGATTTCGAAGCCAAGTTAAAGACACAGAGCCATTCTCCCACGAACTGACTACTTTCCATCTTTGAGCCAAGCATGAGTTTGTGTTTCAACCATCAAATGACTTGCAGGAAGGGTTATCAGCCACTTCTCACTATCCTGTTTATCCCCCCTAGAGGACCTGTAGTTTTGGGGGATTTGACCTGTCTAACCGCACGTTCCATGTGGTCAACACGGCTGGAGATCCAACTGTAAGTCCTGCGTGGTTCTCCTTTTGATTCTCCTTGCATTAAGTCCTTTTTCAGTAGCTTGACACCCCTCCCCCCTTACTGTCTTCATGTGTAATCCTAGGGTAAGGAGCAAGAGCCTGTATACAGGGATGTAGTGAAGTCTCCTGCCACCTCTCGCATATCCCTGGGGAAGAAGGTGAAGTCTGTGAAGGAGACCATGAAGAAGAGGATATCCAAGAAGTACAGCAGCTCAGTGTCTGAGCAGGTAGGTGTCTGTGTGTCTGGTGCGTGTTATCGAATATACTTCAAACCACATGAGTATATATTTAACACGCTTGTTAGTCAGTTGCTTCAGCCTTAAATCCAGGGAAGAGTTTATATTTTATCTCAGGCCTCACAGCAGTGTCTGCGCTCGAGCTTCCTTGTCACTTCTGCAGGCAGCTTTATTGTGTACAGTCCGTAACGCAGGAGCGCTGTTATAAAGTCTGTTAGAAACTCATTTTGTTCATATCTTCAAAATCACTCTTACTACTAAGTCACATTAGTAAAAGTTTAATAACCTACATCCCTTGATTTGTTTTTGTTTACGGTCCAAGTCAACTTCAGTTTATTTCTATAGACGCTTCTCACACAGTGACCCAGAGTGCTGAACAAGAGTAAAGCAACAGAATGGAAATGACATATATAAAGTAAGCCTATAGGCATGAAATTAGCTAGACATTTAATAGCAAGAATAACTATATGGGGTAAAAGTGCAGTAAGGTGAGTTTGTTGGCAACTGAGGAGAGGAAAACGTAAAACTCCAAAAAAAAGGTGAGGGAGCAAAATAAGCCTTTAGGAGTCAAAGCACCAGTGGATTCCCTGCCTGGGCATTCTGCATATAAAAGTAATGCCAGTGTTTGCAGCTAATAAAGGGTAACTGCTATGTACGCCACTGTTTTAGACAGTAAAAGCTAAACAAATTGACAAAAGTCAAAGCATGCTGATCTCATCCACCCTTGCGTGGGGTCCTCAGCTCCTGGCAGCCTGGGGTGCGGGTCCCACAGCTGGTCTCATCTGGCCTCATTGGGGAGGGGGGCCATCCATGCGCAGTTGTGGCAAAAAGGGACTCGTACAGAACAAGGGGGTTAGAATCTAATGATGAGACAACAGAATTTTACACTAAAAGACAAGCCACACAGGGGAGGTGCATAGGATTCAGTGTTAGTTATGTTGGATATGCCACAGCAAAGAGATGAGTTTTATGTATGCATTCAAAGGCTGAGACAGAAGGGGTGTTTCTCTGTAGCTAAAGGTACATCTTCGTGCTATAATTTTAATGATCACAGGTAAGATAACCAGCCTCTGGTTGAAGGCAACGCTCTGGAACATAACCATCTGAGGATTTCACAGATTCTTATTTTAAAAATTGTTTGTAAGGGTTTATGTTTAGTTTTTGTTTTTTTAACCAGTTTAAGAGAATGGGCGTCCAGTAGTTTAAATTTGAAACTATTGTTAATTATCTTTCTCTTGCACCCTGCAGTCGAGTCCAGATGCGACCCCCAGCTCTCCCCAGTCCCCACAGCCAGACACAGACTCCCTGGAAAAACCCCCCAAGCTCAAGGCAGGGGGCTCTGTGGAGAGTCTCCGCAGCTCCTTGAGTGGTCAGAGCTCCATGAGTAAGTGGGTGTGTGTGTGGGCGCGTGCGAGAGACACACACAGGCAGCGTTCTCCCAGTAAAAACATAGGATCCACAGCTCAGTGTGCATGTGTGTGCTGTCATTGAGAGGAGTACTAGAGCTCTCGGTAAAAATGGCCCAGCTGTATTGCCGCCTTAGAGGAAAGAGTCAGGAGAATAATAATTCAGTTCCTTTACTGCTATTATTCGCAGTACTCAGACAAATGGGGCCATGGGGAATCCTGTAGTCTACAGTGACTGACACAGGTTGCGTTTTGCTAATGAAACCATTCACAGCACTTGTGTGTTTTTTCAGTTCCAGCCCTCAGGGCCCAGGGGACAGCACAGCAGCAACACACTCATTTCAGCTGAAACTTTCAGCTTCTTTTGGTCTGCAGGACTGGAACTGAAGCACAGCTTAGAAGTAATGTTTTGTTTGGCTTCATAAATGTCCCTGCTGGATTTGAACCGGCGATGTTCTATCTGCACACATGCTAGTGATTTCACTGGAGCGTCTGCAGCGTTTCCCACACTGATCTGCGTAACTCGGCTTCAAATGCACGATGCAGAAAAACTACCCTTTCAGTTCATTTAGTCATGAAAGCCTGTAGCCTCTGACCTCGAAGGTGTCAAATGGTTTTGTAGCTAAGTTTACTGTAGTTCCACTCTTTTATTTACTTATGACACATTTTAACAAAGCAGAATACAAGCGAAACTGCATCGATAGAAGACAGAGCTGTAGAAACGCACAGGATGATTACAGCTTGGCTTTTTTTTTTTTTTTTTTTTTTTTTTTTTTTTTTTTTTTT
>UFQX01000871.1:0-80065 GCA_900497675.1 Arapaima gigas | reverse complement strand
TATAGTTTTTTATTTGTTTTTTTTTTTTTTTTTTTTTTTTTTTTTTTTTTTTGTCTAATGGCACCACATCGCTAAAGCATCTCGGAGGTAACCACTTATACAAGTGACATTAGAATAGCAAATGTACCTATACCTCAGCATCCGAGCGTGAATTGGTTGGTGAATTGGTTCCTAGAAATGGCTTAAGTACTGCAAACCACAATATCATGCAGCTATTTCTGTTATTTAATTCTATCAGAAGTTCAGAGACCAGGAGCTAGAATACTGGATTATAGGTGTACACAGATGATCATAGCAGATGGTGTTGGACTCATTTATATGACTGTCAGGAGAGAAACGGCTCTGAAAGGTTTGAAACCCTTAAATTGTTGGAAGGATTCAGCAGCTCTGAAAGACGGAGGAGCTCATTCTACCACATCATGGAAAGAAATTCTTCTTGAAAGTGCAATCCTCAGAGCCTGGCTTCTTTCCCTGTTATGATCAGTGCACGGCTGTAACTTTTTTTTCCCCCCCCAGATTAATCCTGTGTAGTCGCTCATACTTTACCGTTATTAAATTATTACTGAGGTGTATTTATTGATGGTGCCCCCTGCTGGATGATGACTCAAGCCCTGATCTGTTTGTTTCAGGTGGTCAGACTGTGAGCACCACGGACTCGTCAGCCAGTAACCGGGAGAGCGTCAAGTCAGAGGACGGCGATGAGGAGGAGCCGCCTTACAGGGGGCCCTTCTGCGGTCGTGCCCGAGTGCACACGGACTTTACCCCGAGCCCCTATGACACCGACTCCCTGAAGCTCAAGGTATAAAGTTTTCCACACATGTTGGTATGCACACAAAGCAGGTAGAACTTGAATTTCTGTCTGCAGGTCACACCTTAAACGTGCCTGTCTGAACATGCCTTTTGGCCTTTTTTTCTGTCCTCAGAGAGGAGATGTGATTGACATCATCAGCAAGCCCCCGATGGGCACCTGGATGGGTCTCCTCAACAACAAGGTGGGCACCTTCAAGTTTATCTACGTGGATGTGTTGAACGAAGAGGAAGAGAAACCGAAGCGGCCGGTGAAGAGGAGGAAGAAGGGCCGACCGCCCAAGCCCAGCTCTGTGGAGGAGTTGCTGGAGCGCGTGAACCTCAAGGTGAGACCTTGACCCTGCGCCCCTTGTGGCACTGGCATGGAAACACCCCTGTCGTGGTCCAGCATTACCTGGGTACCTGTCCTGCCTATACCTCACTGCTCAGTTGCTCAGAGTGTGAATAGCACATTACTCACACGGACATCGTGACCTGTTCAGTCCTCACCAACACTACACACTCCATCATTTAGATGATTAGATGTAAATGTGACTTGGCGTGCCCCCCCTCCGAGTCCCCAGCTGCCCATAGGTGATGTCGGGACTCGTGGGAGTTCAAATTAGAGCACAGCATCACTGTGCAATGTACTACTATGTAGTTTTCTGAACTGAAATAAACACAGTTCTCCTAGAAATAGTAACGAGTGATGTTACCGCAGCGCTGCTGAAAGGTGCGGCGTGTGTGCCAGATGACATGACAGTGCTCAAATAAAGAGCGCCTGCACTTGCAGCCACTCACTTTCTTTGTGGTTCCGCGTAATTATAACCGTGTGCGTCAGTCACATAGAGCGTGTGTTTAAGGGTGCGTTTCTGGGGTCGTCCCTCTGAAAGACACAAGTCCGGATGGCAGAAGAGTTGGCGTATAGGACATCCTTTCACCCCGGCAGAAAGGCAGGAAATTTGACATGTCACTTCCTGTCACAGGAGCACATGCCCACCTTCCTGTTCAATGGCTACGAGGACCTGGACACATTCAAGCTACTGGAGGAGGAGGACCTGGATGAGCTGAACATCCGGGATCCACAGCACCGGGCTGTGCTGCTGACGGCCGTGGAGCTGCTGCAGGAGTACGACAGTGAGTGGGAGGCGCGCACACACACACACACACACACACGTGCACAGCCCTTCACCCTCATGCTCCTCATCTTCCTTCTCATGTCCCTGCAGGTAGCAGTGACCCAGAGCATAGCAGCCACTCTGGCTCCCAGAAGAAGCTGCTGTCAGAGGAGAGGACAGCAAAAGGAGAGTCCCCGCGGGACTCGGGGTGCTACGAAAGCAGCGAGAATCTGCAACATGGTAATGGAAGCTCCCTGCCTTCATGATTCCCCCCCCAGTCACACCTATCTGCTCCAGGCCCCACCTTCCACCTGGCTGCTGCTTTCTGCTCTCTTCCCCCTCGCTCCATCTCTCCGCCATTTCACCAGGCTTGCTCATCATCACCGCGTTGTACCAAGACTCCGCCTCCCCGCTCATCCTCTCCGACCACACTGTTCTGACATGTGTGACAAATGGATGGCTGTTACCATGGTGACATGGGAGCGCACACCCCTCTATTTAGAGTTCAGGATTGGCTTATTTGATGCTGTGAATGTTCCCAGCCTCTGGGGGGGGGGGTGTTGGAGTCATGACTGTCCAACTCCAGTACACCCCCCATGGCCATCCCAGGGACCGCATTTTCTGATGTTAGAGTATGTTCCTGTGCCTAAAAGATTTTACACATATTTTTAAACATTAAATGTGCAAAAATGTGGGTCTTAAGAGTTTTTTTGACTAGTTGAGTATAGGTTTGTTCCTTTTGTGTTGTTTTGAAGTGTGTGTTGGAAACACAGTAAAAGTACGTTTTTGGCTGCTGATGGTTTCGCTGAGTGGGTTGGTCCCCGAGCTGTTGTGGGTCGTGCTGCAGTGGAGCCTGTCGGGTGCAATAAACTGTCCTGTGACCTACTGAGCTGCGCCTGCTTGCTTTCTGTTCATTCTGCTGCTTTGCGCTTTTTCATTAACATTCAGGTTAAACAGGACACGATAAACTAAACAGAAGATGAACTGACATTAGTTTTATTAAGATAAATTGGTACAAGAACAGCATCTAACGAATAGTCCTGTCGCAGGTGTGTTTGTCCACCTCAGTACGTTGCTCGGGGGGGGGGGGGTGTATTAACGCCGGTTATACACAATTAAAACAAATGTGGGGAATTTTAGACAGCAGGGGGCGTATTGGTTAGAGAAAGTTCTGTTTGAATTCCACCCCTGCTGAAGTGCCACTGAAAAGGGTACTTGGTATAAATTTTTTTTTCTTTTCTTTTTCCCCAAAGAAAAGTGAGATAAATAATACATGATAAATTCCAGAAAACCGAAGATGAAACAAAACTCGTAAGGTGCAGGAGGTGGCATAATTAATGGTTAGAGCTGCCATCCTTACGTTTGAACCCAAATTCAGATTCCACTTGTTGCTGTGTTGCCTCTCAGCAGGGTAATGATATCCCTCAAGATACAGGTCTTCCAGCTTTCCATGAATACGAGTGGAGTAATTTAATATCCTTCAGACTTGCAACCAAATGTGAGACATAAACAAAAAGCTGTTCACACCATAATGGTAATTGCATCTTACGACTGAATTTCCAGGAACACCTTCTGTTCAAAAATAGGGGGATGCCTGTACCTGCCCTGAGCCGATACAGAAAAAGTTACCCACCTGTATAAGTGGGTAGATAATAGCAAGTTGCTCTGGACTAAAGTGTCACGATACATAAATGTAGGGTTTCAGTTTGCCTCACTTGCCCTTTCCTGGGAACGATAACAGTAAGCAGTGTGACGATTGTGTTTCTGTTGAGTAAATGTTTGCCGTACATGCTAGTCACTCACCCGCCCCACCGCCATATGTGGTCAGCTGTTCACATCCAGGGACCGGTCAGAGCTGGAGAGGTTAGTAGGCAAACTGATGGAGATGATAAACAGATGTGACAGAGTAACCTTTGGTTAAACAGCAGCTGGAACCATCAGTTCGTAGAGCGCTTATCATCCCCTTGGCCGGGGAGCGAGAGACGTGTCCCTCAGCTATTGGTGCACTTGGGGTCGGTTTATAACGCCCTATCGGTCACATTTTTTCCTCCCTTGCTCACATCCTACTTTGCCATGGGCTGCACTTGGTCATTTAAAGTGTTTTCATCTCCAAACTCCTTCGCAGTCCTGGACACCCCAACTCCTGCACTTTGAAAGCCGACGTGCACCCCCACTACCAACACCATCAAAAGCCCTCTGGTCTCACAGAGAATGTTTACTCAGCCTTTCGACTCCAGTTACACGATACCACTGCACACGGGGGACATTTTATTTATAGTTTCCGGTTGCTTGTTAAATTATCTTGTCAATGTGGTGATAAAAATTGTCAGGTACACACCTGTGGCCTGGTCGACCTGTAAGGGTAGACACTGAATTCACTATGCAGGGTAACACATTCCTCTGTGTTTCAATTTATTCGCCAGTCCTCCCCAAAATACATGTTTGGACTGTGGGAGGAAGCCCACACAAACTCTACAATGAGTGGAATTCAAACCTATGTCCAGTGTAGCCCATGCTGGTTCTCAGAAGACCAATGAAAACTGTCCTGCTTACAAGTTGCCCAGCAGTCCACGTATATCTGGAATATTTGTCTTTCGAATTTACTCCGGTGCACCTTCGTGGTGGCATCTGGCCGAAGCCGAGTTAACGGCCACATGCGAAGTGAAACGCATTCTAAAGTCAGTAATGCTATATCTTTTTTTATGGTTTTATAAATGAGCGTTTAAAACACTCATTACATTGTCCCCCTGGCAACGTGATACCGATTTGGAGAACTAACAGAAATGTGTCTGTTGCTTCAGACTCTCCTGCGTCCTGCTTTCAAAAAGGCCGAGACTTGGACGCCTGCCGGCGGAGCAGCCCCGATGGAGACAGCTCTTCATCGCTCACCGGCCTATAACCTTTTTTATTCGTATTTTCACGATCCACCCGGTGTTAAAGTTGAAAAATAAAAATAAGGCACCAGCAGCTCTGCTCTAAGGAGCAGCAGCCTTTTGTGCTGTTTTGCTGATAAGCTAAAGACCAGGACTGGTTCACTTATCTGTTTTGTCCAGTTTTCACCGGCGTCGATCCAGCATTTGCTAGTTAGCTTCCAGTGCCCCCCCCCCTTTTGCTGGCTGAATTACAAATGGCCTTCAACCAACATTTAAAACCATGACATCCTCATATCTCACCGTTCGGTCACATAAGATGGTGCACTGGCTCCTGAGGTTGGAATGGGGCTGGCAGTCGGTTCATTACTCGTTTTGTTTATAACCCCGGATGCACTTTTTCCATCAAGTCACAATCGGTTAAACAACAATTTCATGTTTGTTGTGACTGTATAGCAATGTTTGTACCAGACACACCAGACAAATTGTAAACAGTGGGAAAGGGAGTTGAATTCCTGTTTCGAGTGCTCTTTGCTGCCATCTTTTAGCACTGAGGTCCCTCCGCTACAGATGGCGACTTTAGAAAACGGAACAATTGAAAATAAAAACCTAGAAAAGATTGTCAAAAATTCCTACCTCATTCACTATATTGCAAAGGAAGCTACGTGACACAAGCGCAGCTCTGAGCCCTCATCTGCTCGCGGTGTTGTTTCAGGGAAGGTCCGCATGGCGCCCGGCTCCTGCAGGTCATCGGGGGGCTCCGAGTCTGGCCGGCTGCTGTCCCCGGACTTCCCGACGCTGCCCATGAGCCGCTCCACTGAGGGCCTGCAGCAGGTCAGAAGGGAGCGCTGCACCCCTCGGCCCTTCTCCTTCAAACTCTCCCTGAAGGCCTTGAGGAAGCGCTCGGGCTGCAGCCACGTGCCACCCAGCCGCAGCTGCGAGGGCCTGGAGGAGTTGGAGCCCCCCAGCCAGCAGCTCTGGAAGCGCTCGCACTCTGTGGGGGACCTCCAGTGGGAACAGGCATTCGATGGGCAGAAGGTCCACGCCTCGCCCCGCCCGCTGCCCCCCACCCCTGGCTCTGCCCCAGAACCTCACCCGCTGCCACCGTCAGCTCAGGTTCGGGATAAGGATGGGAAAGGACCCTGTCGGTCCTCAACCACGTCACCTGTGGCCAGTTCGCCCTGTGACCCCCAGCCTCAAGGAGCCGGTGACACGGAAAGTGGGGGGGCTACACGGACTCACATAAAGAAACCCCCCATGCCCCCTCCAGTGCCGGTCAAAAAGTGTAGGGAGCGCCTACCCAACGGGCTGTGCCACCCTGCGTTGCTGTCCCTCCCCGACAAGGCCCAACCCAACCCTGCCGACCCCACCCAGGCAGCCGCACCCAGCCCCGCCTCCCCAGGGGAGCCAAGCGCACCCCTGGCAGTGCCCCCGCCCTGGCTGTCCGGCCTCCCCGGGAGGAAGGTGTCTCACACCAAGGCGGCTGATCTGGAGTCCCTGCTGCAGCAGAGACTGGAGTGCGAAGGCATCGACCTGACGGAGGAGCCGTACTCGGACAAGGTGAGCCCACCCAGAGTCCAGCCGAAACTGCGCCTCGGTAACTGCAGCGGATCGTAGACTGACCGCATGCCGTCTCCCACCCTGCAGCATGGCCGCTGCGGAGTCCCGCAGCCCTTGGTCCAGCGCTACGCCAAGGAGCTGGGGCAGCCCCCTGAAGAGATGGCTGTCACCGTGGACCGGGTTCGAGTGAACCAGCTCCGCCGGCAGCACCGAATGGCTGTGAGTATCTAACGGCTGCGGCCAGAGAGCCGTCCGTCACTTACACAGCATTAGACCAGATCCTCTGCTTTTCAACACGGTCGGGACTGGTGGGCTGTTCCTGTCCTCATTGGGTCCATTTTGCCAGCAAGTGATTCATCAATAAAAGCTTAAAGCTTGATTGATATTTTAGGCTGTTGTACTTTAAACCTTTTGTTTGATGTGTAATGTTCATCATTTTGTTATGGATCCCCTGTAAACACTGTGAAAGTGAGTTGAATGGAGGTGCTGCCACACTATTGTCCCATTCTGTTAGGTTGCTCTTGGCTTGGAGGGTAAATACAGGATGGGTTTGCTGCACTACAGAAGGGAACTTTATAAAATATATAAAGAAAATGATGTTCAACGATCTGTTTGTAGCTTTGAAAATTTTTGCCACCATTTGCGACATGAGGACTGATTGTAATCGGAGGAGCTAAAACAATTGCTGAGCATTTAGGACCGATGGGGGGGGTTAGGTTTTGTACACTCGTAGTCATCGCTAACCGTAGCTGTATGAGTTTGAATCACAGCGGGGAACTGCTGTTGTACATTAGAGGAGGGAACAGCAGAGATTAAATCGGCATGTGCTTTGAGTGTATTTCATGTGGCACAGCAGGGGGTCCCCTCTGACCATCTTCTCAACGCCCTCGCAGATCCCATCCGGTGGCCTGGCAGATCTAAGCCGCAAGTCCTCTCTGCCGGGAGGTGCGGTCGCCGTGTCCGACTGGCTGGTGTCCGTGGGCCTGCCCATGTACGCCGGGCCACTGAGCGCTGCAGGCCTGGACTCCGTCGCCAGCATCTCCGCCGTCACGGAGCAGGTGCTGCAGGAGGCGGGGGTCCGGGATGAGAGCCACGCCCACTGGTTGCTAGAGGAGGCCCGCAGGATGCATTTCTCGTAGCGCGGACCGAGACTCAGCTGTGACGCCCGTACGGCCAGCGGGGGCGACTGCAGGGACGGTGCGGCCGCGGCATCTGTCCGAAAGGCTGGACGCCTGCGATGCGGACGCTGTCCACCACGCGGCCCAGGCCGGTGCAGCTCTCTCCCCTCTCGCTCACCCTCCGCTTCCAGACTTTAGGATGTCTGTGGTCAGGCTGAACAAACTGCCGAGGAGGCTGATTAGCCCCCCCACCCACCCCAGCAGCGCTCGAGTTCACCTGCCTGATTCAAAGCTGCCTTTGGAGCAGCGGCAGGTTTCTATATGAGGCTGGGGATTCATAAACGTACATAAAAACTGTCTGGAGATTATTTTAACCGAGTGCTTGGTTCTGTCTTTTTCATTGCCGCAAGGGAGCAGGAAGATAAGTGGATAAGGGGCCGAGCTGAGCTTTTACACTGACTGTGGATCCGGCTGATGTAGAACACAGGCTGACCGTCATGGTGTTACAGGACCTGGATCCTCCCTGAGGACGTTTCCGAAGCTCTGCTTGAAGTACGGTGCCTGTCGGGACCTGTTAGTCGACGGCCTCCTCGACGTCTCTTTCCCGGCAGGAGGAGTTTTCTCAGCGCGGTGCCTTATGTGCACGACAAATCTGGAGCTGATCTTCGCTTCCCTTCGCTCAACTCGCGAGGTCCGGACTTTTCTAAGGTTTCGCATTCTGACGGCTCCAGCTCCCGCAGACGTAAAAACATAACAGCTGGAGGGTACGAGTTGTGTCGCACTAGCCGTCCTGTTAGACACGTGGCCATTAAGTGAACTACAGTGATTTAATATTTCAATATACCGCAAAGACTCTATATGGATATATACATATGTGCGTGTTTGGGCTTCATCGTTACAAAACCGTGTTTACATTTCAGTACAAGCTTGAAATATGCAGTATGGTTTAACAGGCACAATAAGGCTGGTAGGTTATACAAGTGCAGGGTAACCAGGAGGTCTGGCCGGGCGTTTGCGCCCTCCGGGAGCTCTGAGGAGCCGGGGCTGCCGTCCAGCCGGCCGAGGAGCTTCCTCGATCAGTCGTTTTGGAGATCCGAAAAGAAAGGCGCTGCGGTTCGTGTCACGCTCGTCCCGGGTCGGTAGAACGGCAGAGGCCCCCGTGGGCCGCGTGCCAATCCATCGGGACCCGAACCCCCTGTTGGACGACCGCAGCCACAGGAGATGCATTAGAGGCCTCCCGTGAAAATGTGGGTGCCTTGGAGATGGTCCTACAAAACTGTTAAGTAGACTGTGATTCCGCCAGGTTTGCGCCTCACTTCACCGCATCTCCTTTATCCAGCCGTCCTGCTGGGATCTGACAAAGTATTTTTTAAAGATGCTTCTACAGTAGTTCCGCCGTACAATGTTCTCAGCTCCAGCAAGATGCCTTCAGGTTTATACTGGTGCTCCACAGAGGAGGGAGGAGGGAACCCCCTCCCACATTTTTAACACGTTTTCTAAAAAAAAGGGTTACTGTTAAAAGCACTTTAAAGCCGAATCAATTGAAATAACCGCTCCCAACACATCTAAAAACACCCAATTCATTCTACTGGAGTAAATTAGTTCCTGCTGGTTTTCAGACTGTTGAAGCAAAGTCGACATTTTGAGATAAACTGATTGTAAAATTAGCCAAAAACGCCAAGTAAACTGTGTACATTTATAACTGATTTGTGCGCCACTTCGTTACTTGCCGTCGTTTCTTATTTCGCCTGGTCAGAAACATAGTGAGACATGAAAGGACTAACAAATGTTGCACATTCGTGTAATTGATATTTAAATAACTTATTTTCCTTTTTTTGCTTTTCATATCAAATGTAATTAATAACTGTACTATACAAACAGCAATACCTTCTTCTTGCGTTACCGGTGGGAAGCTGCGCTCTGTATGTAAAATACGTGTACAAATTATTTGATGCGGTTCCGACCATCTAATGATTGTCTATAAAGATTTTCCTCTGTATCCAAACATAAAAATCTACAATTATTTGTCCTGAAGTAAAATTAAAAACTCTTGGCATCAGTCTGGTGGTGTCCGTGGTTTATGCGCTGCGTCTGGTGGGCGGTCGCCATGGAGACTGCTCCGGTGGGCCTCTTTTCTCATCTTTAGGTCGAAAGGAGTATCGAACTTTCTGTGGGACTCGACTGATTCCGACCGTCTTAATGTCGGGTTTTAAACGGGAAAAGGTCGCGTTTCTTACTTTGACGCCCACGGTGTCATTGAAACGTACATTTTTCTTCTCTCGCGCTGATTTTGAGGATGCGTTGCGGGGGGGGATTTACTCACAGACTTTTCACCGCAAAGTCAGCAGTTTTATTTAAATACATTTATTTAACAAATTATTTTTTCCTGCTGGCCGCACGGTGGCGCCACAGCGCCGGGGCGGTTTGGTTGTGGGTTCGAATCTTCAGTCTTTGTCTTATTCGTACGTTCTCTCTGGGGGGGCACGTGGGTTTCCCCGAGGAGCTCGGCTTTCTTCTCACCGCCCAAGAGGTGTTTCAGGTTAGTTGCTCGGTGTGGATGAGGTGGGTGGAGGTTTCTCGACTTAGTAAAAAGAAATAATAAGTAATCATGCATCGGAAGGAGGAGAATTAACAACTTAAACAAGTTGTCCTCGTGCCAGGGGTCCGTCATAAGGCGGTTAATCGCGACGTTCCCCAGATGACGAGTAGGAGCAAGTTTTTGGGATAGAACCAGAGATTTTTAGTTCAGTAGCTCCATCGTTTTACGGGCTTAATAATTCAGGTCACATGTTTCGGCTTATTGAAATTTAAGGGTCCGACAGATGAAAGTATTAACACCCCTAGGGGGTTAATTTCGTTTGCGACGTCAGTCAAACGCCGAATATTCAGCTTTACACTCCGGAAAGATTTAACGTAACGGATCCGTCTGCTGCCAGCAGGGGGCGCCGCTCCTCACCCAGACGAACCTCCTCCCCCGGGTCGGTAATGTGAGTCGCGCCGAGTAAAGAGGTGCTGGGGGGGGGTGAGGAGTCCCACCTCCACGAGCTGTACGGTCCACACGCGCGCGGGTCGCCGGAGGAACCACTTCTGTCTGTCGTCTCCGGGATTTACTTCCATTTACCGCGTTTTACCCCGGCAGCTCGGGGGCTGAAGTCACATGCAGGAGGTTTAAGCGCGAGATCGGATGGGTGATCATCGTTCCGGGCGCTTCTCTGTAAGGAGGAGGATGAGGACGAGGAGGAGATGACGACGAGGATGATGAAGATGAGGAGTCCCGGCTGGTTCCTCTCCCTGCGGGGGTTCGCGCTCTGCACGGCCGCCCTGCTGCTCCTCTGCCTCGGCTCGCTGGTGTACCAGCCGGACGGAGGACCCCCGCGGGTCCTCGTGGACATCCGACAGTATCTGGGTAAGACGTCGTAAGACCACGACAAAAGTCCGGCGGGAAGACGGGCGGGAGCGCCGCGGGGTTGCGCTCTGACGTCAGAGGTTGTTTTATTGTCCGAGTCGAACTTTATTACATTGTATCGACGGCGGTTGTTACGTCATCCGTAACGAAGTCTCTTAACTGAGTGAAGCAGAGGAGGCGTCTCCTCCAGACCGTCCGCCACTGTCCCCCTGAATCGGGGGTCGAGCCTTTTTTCCTTGATCAAGCTAATGATCAAAGTTTAAAAACAAGCGTCTTAAAGGGCGGATCCGCTGGTCGGACGGTCTGCCGAGGAGGGACCCCCCCCTCTCAGTCTGAGCCGTCTGACACCTTCTTCACAGCTGCCTTATCGGGTCGCGACCGCGCATCCTGCTGCCCAGCAGGTGGACGCGGGTAAAGGGCCTCGACCCGCCACACGGTTGCGGTTTAAATGAAATCACGCGACTGTGTTCGGTTCGGACCGGCTGGGGAACCGACACGTCCTGGAGAAGCGGCGTTAGGGACGTTGTGACGTTTTTAACAGCTTCTTGCGTCTCGCATTAAACGTAAATCCCAGTGAAATTACACGAGTTAAGACGATAACAAAAAAACGTGGAAGTTTGTTCTTCACTCGTTGGTTCAGAAGTCCACAAAAGCTCAGAGGAAACGTGGTGGTTCAGTTTCTGCGCGGGTCTCTGCGCTCCGGTTCCGGTCCCGTTGGCTTCAGCGCCGCAGGAACCGGGACTTTCACGGTTTTTCATGTGAAGCAGCCCAACATTTACGTCTGTTTTTAGTTTTGCTTTTTCCTCCGTACAATTAAAAAGTATAATAAGAGCCGCCGCTCTATTTATTCCCCGTGTAGGTTCGGCTATAATAAAAAAACACCGTAGGACCTGAAACTGCCAACTTCGAGTTATTTAAATCGCAACCAATTTAAAATGACTTAAAAACGAGTCATTTCCGCAAATTCATCTCTCCTGGACGCTCGGGACGCCCGACAGGAGCTGTAAACACCGTGGAAGAGAGCGGAACGAAGGCGGCGTGGAAACGCGGTGAATAAAATCCAGTTAAAACAAGGGAACCAGAAAAGTCGAGGAATGCGGAAATGGAGCGTCGCGGCTCACGAGGGGCCGGTGTGCCAGAGGACACGGCTGCGGTTCAGATGAACGGATTCCTTCAGCTGCGGCTCCTGGGTTTAAAGGTCTGTTTATGAGGTGATGAACGTCTGGCGTTTCGCTGCGTCCGTTCAGCCCGATTCCCCGTCTCCGGCTCAGAAGTGGAGGAGCCGCGGTGAAGGGGCCGTTTTGGGACACGGGTGCGAGTCGAGCCCCCCCCGGGGGGGGGGGGTAAGCGGGGGAGGCGACTGGCCCGTCAGGCTGCCGTTTGCACAACAACGATGACATCAGACACCTAAATGACCAATAAGAGGCCAAAACACTCGCATTTACTCATCTAGCAGACGCTTCTCCCCAAACTGATAACTGTAGCATTTATCTGTCACCTTTATCCCCTCGTGGTGTTAGATAGCGGGGCAGTAAACCCCCCCGACCTCCATTCACACGGTAACACACAACCCTGTGGACTGTGGGGGAAACCGTGGAAACGCGAGGGACCCGCGCTGCTCGCCATGCCGCAGAGCCGACGCGGCGTGTTTGATGGAGCCTCACCCCCCCCCCTGCCCCCGTGCCGCTGACCGATCCTCCTTTTCTCTGACTGAAGCAAACCTGTCGGCAGCAGCGGCTGCGCTGGCGCCGTGGGCCGCGACCCCACCCAGCAGGATTGACAGCGATCGACGGGGGCAGAGATCAAGCGGGGTGAGGGGTTTGCGTACGAATGTCAGACAGATGGATTCCATGCCGTTGGTGTCGGCGAAGACCCCAGGGAGGCCTGACCCTTCACCTGTGCAGGTTGGACATTCCAGGGAACGCGTGGTGTGCCGGGATCGAAACCCACTTCCTGCCGTCGTTTGAGTCGATGGCCGCGGAGTAAATGGCGGTGATGTCGCTGCCGCCCTGAGTGGGACCCTCGTGCCTGAGGCGACTTTCAGTGCAGGAACAGAAGTTTGTTTGTGTTCCTCCAGCTGCACCTCAGACGTCCTGATGCTGCAGGTTGGGGGGGGGGGGGCGTCTCGCTTTTCGGCCCTTACTCGGGGTCAGTCTGGTGATCAACCCCCCCAAGAGCCCCGGGAGTCACTGGGGGTCGACTTCTCGGACGGGGGGGCTCGTGCGAAAGTTAAAAAGTCATCGAAAAACACACACGGTAAAAAATACCTTAAAGCACCTTATTCTGCTGTACAGTTTTATAAATACAAACGGACGTAAACGTCATCATGATATTAGGTTATGAATCCATTCATCAAGCTTTTTTCTGGTTTCCCTGGAGATGCTCAGAGGTCGGGGCACATGGTGCATTGTGGGTAATGGTGTGGTGGCGGCTGTGGGCCGTGTGGTTCTGGAACCGCTGACGTGGTCACCCAGCTCATCTTTGCTGCGGTTTTACCCTCGTTCTCCTGTTCGCCGTGGCTGCTGGTCCTCAGAGGGTGGAGCCCCTCGCTGGCGGGAACCTGCGGTGCACGTGCGCCGCTGTGGGTCTGGATCCTGCGAGGCGTCGCGTCCCTAACCGCCGCCCAGAGGCTCCGAGCAGCGGGGAATTTTCCGTTTCTTAAATTAGACGGTTATTCCTGTACGCAGGTTGCGGTTCGGCTCCTTGACGGCACCCCGGTCCCCGCCGTACGGAAACTGCGCTCTGGGGTTTTGAGATCGTGTCTAGGGGGGGCGGCTGCCCGGTGGCACGATGACCGTGTCTCCAGGGGGACGATGACCGCATTTCGGGCTGTTTGTTCGACACCCGGAATAGAAGTGTTAAAGACAGATGGGAGCCGCTCGCCTCTCCTTCCCGCCTTTAAACTCCCCGGCTGCCTGAGTGGCCGGTACTTTTCCAGGTTTGCTCCCCCCCCCCCGCCAGGAACTTGGCGAATTCCTCCAGGTCCAGTCCCAGACCGTCCCACTTCCTCCCTCAGATTGTACACACGTTGCTTCCGGAGTCTTCCGTTGCATCCTGACGAGAACTCAGCAGCAGACGACCACCTGGGGAGCGGACAGGTGCGGGGGGGGGGTCAGGCTCATCACGGAGTAGAGGATTACAGTGGGGGGGGTGTCAAAGGTAACATGCTGTTTGTGGTGGGAAGGGCTCATGGTATGGATTCTGTGTGTGTGTGTGTGTGTGTGTGTGTGTGTGTGTGTGTGTGTGTGTGTGTGTGTGTGAGGGTTAGACACAGGTCATGTGGTGGTTAGAGGTGCCAGGTTAGTTTCTAAAGACCTAAGGTAAGGTGCCGCCTCCTGCTGCGGTAGCCTGTCAGATACGTGTGATCAAGTGAACCACCATTTTTCCATCTGTACAGAGGGGTAAATTTTACTCTAATTTTACTTTAGTCCGACCAGGGATCTTGAGAAGGCGAAGGGAAGTGACCTCACCGCCCCCCTGCCGTGCGCAAGGAGCTGAACTCGGCAGTTTTGCGGCAGAGCTGCCTGACCTCTCCGCTCTGACCCTGACGTCCTTATCCACTCCTTTGTTCTTGTGGTTTTTCTGTGCTGTTCGGACTCACCAGGCCACCCACACAGCCTGCAGCTATTTCGTGGTCTCGGGGGCAGACGCTGTCCGATGCTGCCGTGTCACCCCCCCACCCCCCCATGTGCTCAGAAATGACACTGAAACCGTTTCTCTAATGTAATTATTTCTGTCCCTCGGTGTCAGGCCTGTTTGCACAGCTGGATCTCCCGCAATGGGTCCCCTTCCTTTGTTCGCCCGGTAAAAAGGGTGCAGACAGTTTTAACCTGTCGTCCAAAGGTGCTTCTTTCCCAGAAACCCGTCTTTCCGGAAGCAACTTCTCATAAAGGCATCATTGCGGGTAAAATTTGCGCGTCGCCGGAGCGCGAAGCTGACAAACCGCTTACGGCTTAGTATCAGTCGCTGACAGGTTTCCCTCGGCGATTCCCTCTGGAAGGCCGTACGTCCAACGGTGCTGACGCGGCTTCTGCCCGCCTCCCGCTTGGCCGCTCGCCGTCGGCCAGTGGACTCGCCCCGCAAGGCCAGAGACGGAAGTGGGGCGAGAAAAGGGACAAACAGAAAGGGGTTGAAACCGGCAACGCCGGGAAGGACCCGCATCCCGTCCGGGGCACATCTGCCTTTGCCTCGGAACTTGCCGGGCGTCTCGGCCCTCCTGCCGTCCGTAAGCTTTCGCCCATCTGTTCCATTGAAACCTGTGGATGTAGTTTCTCGCTGTAGTGTTTTCCCGTCTTCTGCTGTTTCTCAGGTCTGAGGCCTCAAGTCGCCTTGTTCTTCTGCACTGTGAACACTGGTGCGTTTTTGTTTGTCACCGGTGTGCGATTTGCTTCTTTCGTGGCATTAAAAAGTGTGTCGAGGTTTGGCGTGTGACGCCTTTGGCTTTATATGCTTCTCAGCGCTGGCCGGGCCGGATGCGTTCAGATAAAAGCGCTCTGGAGGCGGTGGGCCGACCGGTGCTGCCGTGTGATGGTTTCCTGCTGCCGCTTCCCGTGTGAAGGGCTGCGAGTCGGGCGGCGCGGTGGCAGGTCGGGGTCCGGCGCGTCCTCCTCGGGCCCCCCGGAGGAGAAGGACGACGGTTCTGCGTCGAGAACCTCTTCTCGATGACGCCCCCCCGCAGATTTACTGCATCTTTGAGCTGCTGTGTGTTCCAGGAAGTGGGTGTTGGAGAAGAAAGACAAACGCTCACGTTTTCTCTGCTTTCCGCCTTGTTGCTCGCTCAGGTCTGCTCAAATCATTCCAGAACAAATGCAGGTTTCCACATTTGCTTCACCTGAGGGAACTGCAGCATCTCATCTTTTTTTTTAACTTTCCAGGCGTGTGGGACCTGAAGCAGCGCCTCGGTTGGTTTGAGGTCAGTTTTGGTGGATGTGGCCTGTAGGCCCCATCTCGGTGTTCACCTCACAGGTGGAATAATCTGCAGTTAAACGATTGTCTCTTACCCCTCCTGTTTACCGCGGTCATCTGCCCCTCCCCGCTTCCATCCGAACACTCCCACGGTGCCGTCGTTCCAGACCGGGGCGCTAGTTTGGCAGACTGCTGCGTTGGGTGTTGCTGTGATGGAAGGCCCGGCTGGGGGCCTGTGTGAGCCTGCGGCGGATTCACGTTGTGAAGAATGTGACGGCAGCGAACGAGACTCGACGTTACTTTCCGGGAAATCTGAGCAGATCTGTGCTTCAGGCCCACAATGTGTTGATGAAGTAACGTTTTCCTGTGTTCGTTTTCATCTTCTGGCACCACGACGTGAGTGTGTGTGCCCTGGGCTGTGGTTAAATTCCAGCATGTGTGTGTCTGGTGATTTCCCCCCACCCACCCACACACACTCACACACATGTGACCAGAAATCCTGTTTGTCCACAGTGGACTGATCTCCAGGGGCAGCAGCAGGTCTTGAGATCAGGACCCAGATGCCTTCCTTTATCTGTGTTGTTTCAGCACCTGCATCTTGGGCCACCTGAACAAACCGGGCAGCCCGGCCAGGAGCTGCCGGCTCTTATTTGTTCCTTCTGCGTGAACGTTGTGAAAAGCGCCAACGTGACCAGCATCCCTCCCACTGCTCCGTCACTCCTGAACCCCATTTCTCCCGGCGGCCGACACAGCCCGAAGGACCCCGGACGTGTCTGTTCTGCAGGAGTCGGCCGGGGGGGTTACAGTTAAAGGTGCTGCTCTGCACTCAAAGGTCCCACATTAAGATCCCCCTCCTGCACAAACCCCCCTAATGCGGCAAACAGGGATCAGTCTCCCACCTCGATGTCATCGGCTGACTAACAGTTACAGCGGTAAAAGTGAAACGTAGCTGAGTTACGATGAGTAAAGAAGCAGGCGGCTCCCAGCGTCACGTTCAGTCCCTTGTTTATCTGGCTGCGATCCCCTCGCTGACTGACTACCCTCCCTTTAAAAACCTGTCTGGAGGGGAGAAGGTGTCTCCAGCGAAGGCCTCAAGCGCAGTGCTGCGCCGCATGCGGGGTGTGTGAGGGTGTGTCCGCCTGCACCCGGGAGCCTCTTCTTCTGCTGACATCACTGCTGAGCACTTGCGATGTTTGTTTTTCGTACCGCGGACCCCAGAGGAGGACTTTCGTTACAAGAAGCGTCCTATTTTGGGACGGCCAAGCAGCTGCGGTGCAGATGTGGATGGGTGTGTTATCTGGGACGGGAGGGGAATTGAGAGCTGTGCCTCCGGAGAGAGAGAGAGAGAGAGAGAGGGAGGGAGGGAGGGAGAGAGCGCCCTCTGGAGGGCGCCGCTGATCGGTCCGGGAGTCCGTCGTGCGGCTCCTTTTGCCCAAACAAGACAGCTTTATGTAACGCAGCAGCCCGGCATGTAGCCCAGGGGGGGGGGGGGCTTGTATGGCCTGAATGGCCGGCCTCTCTGCAGCCACAGCAGGGGTAGAATGGCACCACTGTGAGGTGCAGGTGTCCCACAGCACTTCCCCTTTGCACACAGAGAGCTGTTGTCCCATTGGCTCACGGGGCTTAAAGGAACGACCCTGTGCAACATCAGTGACGCCGGGGGGGACGGGAGCAGAGTCCTTGTCGGGGGCGAGCAGGGAAGGGGAGCTGCGCTCCAATAAACGGGGGCAGGAAGCGACTGAGATGATTTAGCGTGTTGACATCCCTCCGGTCTCACGGGGGGCACTTTGTTCCACAGAAACTGCACCTCTTGCCCGCAGACGGGCACTTTTGCTGGAGTAATTGAGGTCAGGTGCTCTGTGGGTCCCTCACGGGACTCGAGCCCAAGTCCTCCTGGTCGTGTTTTCTGCTAAACTACTTAGAAAACGGTTTCTCCACTGCAGTCGCTGTGCGATGGGGCTCAGGGTGGGTGTTGTGGATGGCTGGGGGGGGCGGTTCTCATATACCTTTTCACCTCCCCCCAGAGAAAGCAGCCCCCCCCCCCCAAGGTGACAAGCAGTAAGATCCTGAAGATACAGTCACAGCGTCTTCATGCGCATTACTTTCTTTTTTATCTCATCTGTTTGTCTGACTCTTTCTGCACAAACAGGACGACATGAGTTCGAGTCCCGCGAGGGTCCCCGCTGAGCGCTGCGGGCGAGGGGTGCGGTCGCTGTGGTTGAACGCTTCTATGAAGGACCTCACCGGCGATAACGCACACGTGCCGCGGTAAATCGGCTCGGTCGCCCTGGTTTCGCTTCCTGTCCTCATTTATTCCAGCTCGGTTCCCTTTTTTATTTGCACCGCGGTGGTTTGGACAACCCGCCCAGGAAGGCTTCCGCAAACACGCTCAGCTGTGGCGACCCCCAGCAGAGCACCTCGGCCCCGCCCGCCCCGCCTCATCGAATCCAGCACCCATCGGCCGCCTGCTTTATGGGGACACGTTTCCATACTGTTAAACGCGCCGCTCGTGTGGCCAGGCGGTTCGACCCGTGGAGATTAGAGGGTTTGGAACCTTCAGCTGCCCAGATGATGACGTCGCCCGCAGCGTTGTTCTCGCTGTGAGGAACGAGAAGGAAAAGCGTCCGTTTGCCTGTCTGTGCCGTCGTGGGGAAAAGGAGCCGTGGGTCTTTTTCGGCAGCACCTGGAAGCGCTCGAGGGGGTGAGAAGAAATCGGGATCTGCGTGGAAGCGGGGAGGAGAGTTTCACGGGGTCACGGTTTGTTCAGGGGGTCAGATGGGGTCGCGTCTGAGGAAGGACCGGCTGGACGCGGCGGCAGGAAATGAGAAGCGAGACGCAGGAACTCGATGGCAGCCAAACCGAGGCACCTTCAGAGTCTCGGCTGCACATTGTGGAAAATCTGCACTTTTTGGAGCCCCTGTGACTCACACAGCTTTGCTGGAGGCGGAACTGAGCAGAAAGTCCACACACACACACACACACAGAGAGAGAGAGACAGAGTCTGCTGTGTATTTTCCCAAATGAGGTGCTCCTCAGAGCTGCCAGGCATTTCCCTTTTGTCGGTTATTTGTGTTTATATTTGTTCGTTCAGCAAACACCTTCTCCTGAGCGGCACACAAGTAGCAGCAGACGAGGAGCTTCAGATTCAGACCCACTGAAGAAGCTGCATGTGGAACTGTTGGGAAGCGCAGAGGTGATCGTAGTGCCCACTGGTGCAGGGAAAGTTTGTGGAGCAGATAGGAGATCAGGAGAGAACTCAGTTTCTAAGATGCCAATATCAGACTCTTCTCAGACCCTGAAAGGGGTTCAGCAGCTCTGAGGGGCAGATGGAGCACTTCACTCCACGTCAGGGACGACATCAAGAACCTCAGTGGTTTTTTGGACCCTTGAGGGCGGGTCCACCAAGGACCTGCCGAGCAGAAACAGGCCGAGCACCTCTGTAGACGGACCTCCTCTTCACTCCTCCATAAGATGTTCTTTCAGAGCAAAACTAGACTGACTGGTGTTAAACGTCACGTGACGCTGCTGCCCACAGCCTGTTTACACCAGCGTTCGATGAGGTGCATTTGCCGTAAGAGTGTGAATATGCGGCTCTGTGGTTGCAAAGTCACGGCAGCTCGTGAAATCAGCAGATGAAGCTCTGCGCTCTCCAGCTTCCTTGTGGTGACACTTGTGCCTCAGTCACACACACTTTTGTACGTAGAGTGACATGGACCTCAGAGTTAACCGAAGTGTATTTCTCAGCACGCGAAGATCCTGAGATACAGACACTCAGTTGTCAAAGATGATGTGAAGGACATTTATGGAGCAGCTGGGAGATGAGCAGAGATGTGGGTCTGTTTTGACTCCCTTCCTGAATGTTGAAAGGGATTCAGTAGTTCTGAAGGACAGAGAGAGTTCGTTCCTCCACGTCGGCGTCAAAGGCAAGAACCTGCAGGCTTCTCATTTTGTCCCTCGGGTGTGTAGGACCACCGGTTGGCCAGACGTGGAGGAACACGGGTCTCTTGCAGGGGATTAGGCAGCAGTCAGGCCCAGCAGATTGTTTAACCTCCTTACTGGCCACAAGCAGAGTGTGGAACGTGATGCAGGCATCTTCAGGAAGACGGTGAAGACGGAGGAAGACGAGTGACACGTGACCGCTTTAGCAGTGGCGTTCTGGATCAGCTGGAGGAGCTGCAGTGGTCTACATGTGTAGAGTGTGTTGGGAGATGTTGGTGAAGCCTGTGAAGGTCCTGCAGGAGGGATTTGGAGGAGCAGGCGGTAGGTTGAATATGTCATGAGAAGATTTGACTCTTGTTACTTCCAGGCATTTTTTTCTCTTCCAGTCTGTTTTTCAGCCAGAACAGCACATGAGCTCCTTGTACTGGAGTCAAAGCTCTCGTCCAGCTACGTTCTTCTCGGCGGGTGGTGGACACACCTCCAGCGGGTGCTGTGAGGAGAACTGTTCCCTGCTGAGGAACGGGCACCCTGAAACCGCTTTCCCGGTTAGCTTAACTCTTTTTGTACGTATCCTGGGAAAGGTCTCGGTTGGGCCGCATTGTTTCGAGGTGCAGGACAGCAGGACCCTTCCTTGGACTTGACCTCACAACCTTCAGGTTATATGTCTGTGTATTTTAATACTGTGCCACCCCCTGTCCCGGGGACGTGCGGGTCATGTACCCGTTGACCTCGCTCTTGGCCGTAGCTCGGCGCTGCAGATCCCGGGAAGGGTGCCCTGCCCGCCCCGCCCGGCTTCACGGCCCGCTGGATCACGGGGGCCTCGGCGCCGCCCTGCAGGCCGTGGGTGGAGAACAGCTACCCTGTAATCTCAGCCTGAGCTGTCTGGGGCGGGATGAAAGGATGCAACCACACAGCCCCCCTCCGCAGCCACGGCAAAATATAACCCGACTATTTAGCGGCAGGGGAGAGGTCTGTGGGGACCACCCAGCTGAAAATCACGGACATGACGGGGAATTCAAACCTCTCCCTTCCTGCTCTGCAGGCTGTTTGCGGGGCACAGAGGGTGGGGCACAAGAGGGAACTCGCGGGGGGAGTGGACCTCCCAGCTTCTGTGGGTGCAGCAGGTGGAGTTTCAGGAAATTTAAAAAGAAACGGTTGCCGTGGGGCTTCGGTCAACCTTTTCTGGAAGCTTCCATGCCCCCCCCGCACCAGAAATATGGTGGAGCACAGGGTTGTTCAGAGAGATAAAGCTGAAGGCCAACACTGAGATGGAAGGATGTGGCCTGTTTCCTCTGCAACTGAAAAGTGCTCTGCGTAGGGGGTGACCCCCCCACCCCAGCCCTCACACGGACCCCCCGTGTAATACGTCCATATTGGACTCCCCCTCCAGCTGATGAGCTGCTCAGTCGGTGGGAGATCAGCATGTGGCCCCCGAGCTGCCGGAGAAACAGAAACCAAGAAGAAACGTGGGATCAGACTGAGATTTTATATGGTATCAAACGCTCTTCTGTGAGGATAAAATGTCACAAACTGCACCGTCGTTCCGGTCATCACGTTCCGACTTTTCAAACGTTCACCTTCTCGTTCGTCGTCAGTTGGTCTCCTGGTGGCACCGATGGCTCAGACTGGTTCCAAGAAACGGCTCGACTGACAAACCGGAACGTCAGTAAGCCGTTTTCACGGCCGCTCGCGACGACCGGATGATTAATCGCTTTTTCTCAGAAAAACCCAGAATGAATTTCCCCAAAATACCGCTGACCCTGTCAAGCATCAGTTTCCGCGTGATAAAGAACATTTTCCATTTTCAGTTGTGCTCTGTGCTGTAACATTTAATAGTCATTATATGTAAAAAAAAAAAAAAAAAGAAGAAGAAAGTGGTAAAGATGGAGGAGTTCTGGTGAAGGACTTGGTGCCAGAACGACAGGAGCGGACTGTCGATATCGGAGGACGAGGGACTGCTGGAGCTGAGGGCTGCGATAAGTCGGCCAACGGCGGCTTTGCCCTCGTGCTCAAGCCGGTTTGGAACGTTCTCTGATGTGCTTCCGCTTCGCCCGGGCAGCACTCGTCGCGGCCGAACTTCTCCACTCGACACCAAGACGGTGCTAATATGTACCACTGGTTATATCGGGAACTCGAATACCGGGGTACAGGTGTTTTGTACTTTCTGAAATTTCTTTGTTGCGGATGCAAAATAGCCTACATTTCCAGTACAAAACACTGCAATGTCACCCTGGCTGAGGGGCAGCTTCACAGACTAAGTTCATTCAGAACTTTTTCGGTTAGATCGGTGTCTGAGAGGTTGAGACCAGGCGGATGCGGGAACCGCCGTATGATCGCAGACTGAACAGTGACCAGTGTTTATGGCCAATCGAATGGCCGGTTTTGTCCTCGGTCGCCAATCGGACGCGCCGTCGGGATTTGGGAGTTCGGTTCCCCGAATAGGAGGTTGTACGTTTTCTCTCATGTTAAAGCAGACCTGATTTAACGCTGTCTTCTGGTAAGAAAAAATGACAAATGGTCGTCTGGTCTGTTGTCCTGCTTCTCACCCTCGGCTTCCGGCACAGAGGAGCACAAAGTCGACACTGGATGAGCTGTTCACAAAAGTAAAGCATCGCAGCAAATATTTAATTAAATTAAATTTAATGAACGTAATTATCTGATGTTTATTTTCAGAATCGAACCCTCGAATAAACAGACGAAAGTGTGTTATTAGGCTTGAGGGATTTGTGACGTGGTGGTGGGACTTGCGGACCAGAGGTTGTCGAACAAGCGAAGGATTCGGGAGGCTCCTGCAGTCCCACAGGGCCTCTCCTCACAGCCGCCGCTCGGTGACACTTGTTCTTCCCAGTAAGACGCGCTTTGACAGCTGCAGGTGACTAATAAACCCTTCTCAGAAGACCCATCGCTGAACTTTGAGTTTGTCTTGTGTCAACTTCCTGTTAGCAAAGCGTCTTCCCGTAATTTATAGCATCAGCAGTTCCCGATACCCCGCCCACCCCACCCCCCGTGGCTCCTCCCGGTGTTGAGGCGGCGGCTGATCTCTCTGATGCCGGGGGGGTATTACTGTGGTTCTGATCTCTGCTCCTTTCTGTCCCGGCAGGGAAGTCCACGTTTGCCGACGACCACGGCCCCCCGCCGCCCAAGGTAAGCGTGAAGCCCCCCACCAGCATTCTGTTTTTCCTCTGAAAACACACCCTGAACGGCGAGAGTCCGTCTCCCCCCGCCCTCGCCACCACCCCCGCTGGCTCGTGTTCCCTGGTTTCCCCGGGAGGGGCCAGAAATCCCTCAAGTCACTTTTACCCCCTTTTGCACCATTAAAAAAACAGTAATAAAACACATGACCCTCCTTCTCGTTCGCTGCTTGGGATGTGTGAAGAACAGGTTGTACATCTTCTACTTGATTCACTTTTGCCGACATTAAAATCAAACCAAACGTGAAATGTTTCACAATAAGAACTGGAAGAAACTCCTGTTCGAAGCCTTTTGTTGCCAGTTTATCCTCATCCTGCTGCTGTTCGCTGTCGCTCGGGGGCATCAGCACCACGAGCACCGCGGAAGTGGTCCAAATAGCGGTGGTCCTCTTCTTCGGCCCCCCTCGGTGCGCATTCTGCAAAAGGAGGGACTGTCCATCTGCAGGGGGCTGGGGGGGGGGGTTTGTAAACTCGTGCAGAACGTTCCTCCGCCGAAGCCCTTTCATTTGAGCGGCGTTGGATCTGAAAATGTTCAACTGGAGACGGCTGAAGCAAAGCTGCTGCCTCCTCTTGCTGTCTGGGATCTGCCTGGAGGCCCGTGTAGCTCTGCGATGGTCTCTGTCTGAACGGCGATCGTTCCTCACCGTTTATCTCCCCAGACCAGCCATATTGTCCCCGTCGTACAGGCTGCTGTGAGTGGCAGGTGACTTCGAAGAGGCCAGGTGAGGATGAGGAGTTTGAGGATTTTTTTTTGTATTAATCTCTTCTATCCAGCATGGCAAACAAGAGCATTTCCCAACAGCTGAAGGACATCATTGGTGTGTCCAATGCCACCATCTGGTGGCTCCTGCTGTGACAGCTGTAACAAACATTTATGGAGCACCGGTCACATCCTGTGTTCTGCAAGTTTGGCGACCGTAGACGTCTGGAAGGGTGAGTTCCAGCAGAACTGACCCTCATCGAAACCCCCTGGGTGGAAAGAACCGCAGGGTCTGTAAGGGACAGAGGAGGACGAAGAACTAGTTCGCAGTGGGATTCTTCATGAAGGGCATGGAACTGGCGGCGCGATTCGGGTTTCAGGGTCTCTGGTTGCCTTTACAGCCCAGGCAGGGGGATGTGTGCAAACAGACCGGTGGCTGTTAGCAGCTCCCCAGCTGGACGTTTTCAGGGCCGCCATCGCCGTGCGTTCGGGGGTCAGTGGATCCCACACTGGAGAGGCTGCTCATCTCCTCTTGGGCGATTCGGTCTCAGGGACAGAAGGGTGCAGGGCAGGTGTGAGGTGTGAAATGCTAACCCTGCGGTTTTCTGCTCTCAGGTGCTGCCCTTCCCCAGCCAGGTGGTCTACAACCGCGTGGGCAAATGCGGCAGCCGCACCGTCGTGCTGCTCCTCCGCATCCTGGCCGAGAGGCACCGGTTCACCCTGGTGTCTTCAGACATCCACAACAAGACCAGACTGACCAAGCATGAGCAGGTGGGGAAGCCAGGAGTCCAGCAGGTGCAGCTGCAACGAAACCTTCTATAGATGTTATGTCATAAACAGTCTTGCCTTCTTCTTGAGAGGGAGCAAACAGCTCTGCTAGTTTGTTGGCTGCTGATCGTGTAACGTTACTCTAGGGTACAGTGGTGGTTCTCGCGTTCAGCTCACCGTGACGGGAGGTGGCCCAGGTGAAGGTTGCTGTAGGAGATCTTGCAGAGATGGGATGCAGAAGGGTCACGTGGGGGTAGGACTGACCCCAAGTGGAGAACATCCCGCGTTGGGTGATGTTCCCACCAGGGGATGAAGGAGGACCTCGCGTTCATCTCCTTTGTCGGTGTGAGCAGAGTGTCTGGATGACACGGCGGCCGCCGCTTTCCCATCGTTATTATTTATTTGGTGTAAAAATGAAGGATGAAGTAATTTGTAGGGCCCGTCCTGCTGGAGCGACTTTCGCCTTTATTGGCCTTAACCCAACCCAGTCGCCCAACATGTGGCCTTCATTATTCTACTAAAGAAAGACGCTGCTTTCGAAATGACCGTCATATTTTCCGCGCTGAGTTCACGCGGCGGCACCGAGGTCCCGGCTTTGTAATCCGAGGCACCGAGTCGCTCCATCCCAACTCCCCGCTTCTCCCCGCAACCTGTTCACCTGTCCAGGGATCCATACCCGGATGTACGAAGCCGGCGGCGTCGCTGAAATCGGACGTTGGATAAATGCAGAATAAGCGGAAAAATAGAGTCAAGTGCAAATAGGAACATTTAAAATGTGCAAACATTGAAGAACATTGTGAGATGTTTCCAAGACTGTTACAGACAACAGAAGTCGGGCAGCTTGTACTCTGGCTGCTGTGGTACGAAATCAGGCTGATGGTTGTTGTTTATCTGAGTGGTAACCAAGTGATGTCGTCCCCCACCCCCCGCGTCGATCAGATGCACCTGATGAAGAACATCAGCGTTCTGCCCCAGCCGTTCCTCTACACTCGACACGTTCACTTCTTAAACTTCAGCAGGTGAGGAAATCGTTGCTTTACTGGCGGAAACGGGGCTCCGAAAAGCTCCGAAAACTCACCACGCCGGGGGTTTGTCTTGCAGGTTCAGCCTAGAACAGCCCGTGTACATAAACATCATCCGGGACCCCATCAGTCGCTTCCTGTCCAACTACTTCTTCCGCCGCTTCGGCGACTGGAGGGGTGAGCAGAATCACCTGATCCGGACCCCGGGGATGAAGGATGATGAGAGATACCTTGTGAGTCCCTTCAGCACAAATAGTCCTCGTCCAGCTCCACACCGAAAAGAACTCCACGTGGTTTACGGTCCCTTTATCCATTAGGACTTGGCAGTTTTGGGCACGTGGAGAACTGAGCGAAGCCCTGAGGAGCACAGCTGGGCAGAGAAGCTGGAAACGGTGACAGCAACAGGGCTAACAGCTAATGGAAAATAAAGTAAAGTACTGTGTTTTACCTCAGCGAAACAAAGAAATTATCACAGAAGTTGCGTCTCGCGTACCGAGAAGCAGCTCGGCGGGCCGACTTGGACCGGGTCTCTCGGGCCGGTCTGTGCTCCTCCCTCCTGGAAGAGCTTCTCAGCTGGTTCTGGTCTCCCTGATGGTCGCGCATCTTTCTCGGAGCCGTGGGTCCGACCACGGGTGCCGATCTCACGACTGGGCGCGAGTTGTCCGACTGCCGGCGGCAGGTGATTTATCAGCGTGTGGATACCTGTCTGTTCCGCAGGTGGGAACGATGACCGCGGTCAAAACGGTGTCAGTCGGGTCGTCTGCGTTTTTGTTTCTCGCTGTGAAGCGTCCGGGTCGGTCAAAAGCCCCAGTTTCCCAACACAGTCCTGTCGTTTCTTGTAGGGAGAGTTTTTCCGTTGCTGCAGCAAATAGTGGGTTTAAGTGAAGCAGCCATTTCTACAGCCCGGCTGTCGTTCGTTTTTTTTTATTTTTCGGAGCACAAGGATCCGAAGTGGTCCGATGTGCGAAAGTCCGCCTGATGTGACGGCTTGGAATCGCGTTGCACGGAATACTTTGTGTTGAGCGCCTGCCTTTTAAAAGAGGGCATTTTAAACCCTGTTCGGTCACTTAATGGTATCTGTTCCGCATGGAACAGGCAGCATCTGACAGGTTCAAACGTACCGAACAAACAAACAGTGTTGAGCGTGAGAACCAGAAATGAACATCTGATGAACGCGCTGCTTCTAGTCATGTGTTTTGGTGTTTCTGGCAGCTCTAACCTGGCGGTCGACACCCCGGCAGGTCCGGTCGTATCGGCCCACCCGTCTCCAGGAAAAGTGACAGTACCGCGTTTCCCTGCTCTGGAACTGGGTCCCGCACTGCATCATGGGTAGTGTGGTCCAGAAAGAGAACTGGGTGGGGTGCAAAGTGCAGAAAAGTGGGCACTGCATTATGCGTGTGGGGGGTGGGGGTGTACTGGGTTGGACCCACGCGGGGGGAAGGAGGCGTGACCCAACTGGGCTGCTGTGGAGTTTCCAGATTGTTCACTGAATGCTTGTTAGTGTGTTTGGTTTCCCTCAGACGGGGCGAAATGACAACGTGAACAGCACCACTGCGGCATTCGCAGGTGTAGAGGTGTGGGTACCTTCCATACGTGCTGTGAGGGGGAGGAGAGAAGAACGAGAGGGAGGACCAGGAGACAGAGGAGGAGAAGGAGGTGGAGACAGGAGGAGAAGAGGGTGGATTAGAAGAGGGAGGAGAAGGAAAAGACAGGAGGAGGAGATAGGAGAAAGAGGAGGAGAAGGAGGATGAGAAGGAGATGGAGACAGGAGGAGGAGGGGGTGGATTCGGAGGAGAAGGAGGAGAGGGACCCCACCAACGATAGACCTGTGTTGCTGTGCTCAGTTTGATGCCATGTGATGGGATCCAAATGGCTTCAGAGCCACAGTTTCTTCACAGTGATCTTGCATCCAGGGAACGGAGGCTGAGATCCATCCATCAAGATCTTCTCCCGTTAAGTAGGAGATCAGTGGAAACAGTCTCTCTGGTGCTCTGTTCAGCTGTACAGCGACTACTGAGAAACTCTGCATTTATCTCCAGGAAGGAGTACCAGCTGTTTCCTCATCCACTATGTGCTGCTGAAGTGTTTTCAAGTTTAAGACTCTGCTCTAAAAGATGGTGGCAGGATGAGAACCTGATCGTCCCTAAACCCCAGCTCTGCTTCTGGCCGCTTGCTGGTCACATTCACAGGTCCAAAAATCAGTTCTCAGTTTGGTGACAGAATTAACTCTGTGTCCCTCAGCGCTGCTGAATCCCTCCCAGCATTCAAGGAGGGTCTCAAACCCGTCTCCCTCAGAGCCATTTCTCTCCTGTCAGCTACATGAGTCCAAAACCATCTGCTGTGGTCATCTGTGGATTTGCTGTTTGAGCTGCTTCATGCGAACCAGCAACACGGGGGGTCCGGGACAAACACGCTGTGCTCCGATCATCCTGTGTCTAAAGCGCTGTTGTTGATGCACTTTTCTTTGCTCTGGCTTGTACTTCACTTTGGAGAAAAGTATCTGAAAGAGGAAAATTTTTACTTTGTAAGTTAACAACCAAAGAACAGATGTTTTCCTTCAGGGACAATCACGGGCGAGTCTGCACCCTAGTGGCCAGAAAGTGTACCTACGCACCAGGTTTGTTGGCCACGCGCTCAGTTTTACTCGTTTCATATGTGCTGCCTGTGATCTCACACCCCCCAGGACATCAACGTGTGCATCCTGGAGGGCTTCCCAGAGTGTTCCAACCCCCGGCTCTTCTACATCATCCCCTACTTCTGTGGGCAGCACCCCCAGTGCAGGTAACACCCTGACCCCACAGTGATCCTAAATGACCCTAAAATACCCGCAATGACCCTCAAATGACTCACAGTGACCCACGGTTTTCTCCAGATTTCCAGCGGGGAGACAACACTAAAAGCCTGAAAATGTTTCCAAATATTTGGGAGGTGGCGTTTTGCCGAATGCATGACGAAGATGCAAACCCACACCGGTTTTCACATGCTCTGTGTCTCCACGGGAACAGGGAACCGGGGGTGTGGGCGCTGGAGCGAGCAAAGCAGAACGTCCTGGAGAACTTTTTGCTTGTGGGGGTCCTGGAGGAGCTGGAGGACGTGCTGCTTCTGCTGGAACGCTTACTGCCCCACTTCTTCTCCAACGTGCTCAGCATTTACAAGAGCCCAGGTAGACAAGCTCCCCCCAGGTGGACAAAATGCTGCCTGTGAAGTTACAGCAGGTGCAGTTTACGGACAGCGCGACCTACAAACTGTTGTCCCGTTGATCTTATATTATTCTCAAGTCCTGATGTTGTCGAATGAGGATTGTGAAGAACAGCAGGAAGAAATGTGGAAAAGATGGTTGCGTTCTAACCACATGGCTGTGTGTGTGTGTCTGTACAGACTACAGGAAGATGGGCAACCTGACGGGGACGGTACGCAAGCACACACCTTCATTAGAGGCCCTCCAGGTGCTCTACCAGCGAATGAGGTACGAGTACAAGTTCTACAACTTTGTCCAGGACCAGTTCCACCTGATGAAGAAGAAGATCGGGCTCAAGTCCACGTCGCCTCCGACGCGGCAGCCCAGCTTCCTGCAGGACCTGGCGCTCAAGACCCAGGAACCCCTGGACCTGAACGATGAAGAGGAGGAGCCGGAGGAGGAGGAGGAGGAGGAGGAGGAGGAGGAGGAGGAGCTGGAGGAGCTGGACGGGGAAACCAGCTGGATTGTGCATCCCTGAGTGATGCCTTGGGAAAGGGGCGTGGCCAGAGCCCCCGGGGGTTTGTCAATGATGCTGAAGTAACTTGGTGGACCCTGCAGGTTGACTTCTGAGAGTGAGAAGTTAGGAAGGTTGGGACAACAAGGAGGTCGTCCACCTTAAACCTTCATTAAGGGATATCAACCCCCCCCTGCCCCCAAAAGCCCTTCTGGGATTAAACTGGGGTCTGATAGAACAGTTTCTGGGGCGCAGGTTCTGTCCCTTCCGTTTTAGTCGTCACCTGTCCGGCCCGGACCAAACAGCTGTCCGCACGTAGGTGTGTCTGCGGGGGGTGCGGAGGATGGGGAGACCTCCTGAGGAGCAGATTTACAGGCTCCTCACCTGACGCTACAGCTGGACTGGAAGTCTGTCTGTAACTTACTTTGTTCATAAATCCAGAGTAACTTTCCTCACTGAGTCGCAACCAATGAAAGGTAACAAATACAAGAAGCCCCTCGATTTCTTCGCTGCTCCGCTTCTGGAAAAATGTGTTCAAATTACAATAAATAAAAAATGTTCCCATTTTGCAGTTTTAACTTCAGTCTGAATTCTCCTCAAATCAACCCTAAACTCTGTCACCAGCGGTGACCCGGGGGCTGAGTTATTAGCAGGGTTTGGGACAAATTTAACACACGTGGTGCCGCTTTGTGACGTCCCCCCCCCCCCCCCCCCATGTGACGATCCTGAACGGAACGGCGTGGAGTTCAATATTCAGCTGCTTTTATTTGCAAATTGTAGTTTCTGGTTTTGTTGGCTGGACTGAATGACCTCCAATTCGCATCTAAATGTGTTTTAAATAATTCATCTCGCTAAAGGTAATAATCTCTCTTTTGTTTACAGACATTTATGTATTAGAAATTCACGTTAAATGGAAGATTTCGGAATAAAATTTAAATCAGGGCTTATTCTTCCTTCCCTCTGGTTGTGTTGCGTTTTTCACTGTATTTTTCACCCTCTCTAACTGGGCTCTTTTCCTCACGCCGATATTTTACGTATTTTATACAAAATTTCATGTTTCACTTCAGGCGAAAACATCGTTTTGTCCAGCAGATGGCGCCCCTGTCGAAACGCCCGTTACCTAAGTTCGTTTGGGAGAAACTGACAGACAGTGATTCCTCAGGACTGGGATCTAACTCACCCCTGAAAACGCAGCAGCTGCTGAATTTTTCACAGACCGAGAGCCTGTTTCCCGTCACCGTGAACGGGGAGGTGAACAAATACGGTTCTGACAGCCGTCAGAAACACCCGTATAACCAAAGCCCTGAGCTGAGCGGGAAAAACGCGGTAAACACAGTTACCTCAGTAGAAAAGACTCGCTGTGGTCACGAATGTGTGTTTATACCGCGGCGCAGCGGTGTGTACAGCACAGCACATCTCACACAGGGGGTGAGGGGTTCGCAGCCCCACTTCAGTCTTATGACGTGTTGAGTAAAGAGAATAAGGACGAGCGTCACGCGACCCGCCGCCGTTTCCCGCGACAACCGCGGGTAAATAAACAGGGTTGAAATGTGAAATGTGCGGTAAACGTGGCGACGCTGCGTGTCGAGACAAAGCGAAAGAGGGGAAACAGCTGATAACACCGTGTGGCGTCTGGCTTCCGGTAAATTCCTAACAACACGGTGGACTTTATTAGAGTACAGACAGTATTGTTTTACTCCGATACACTGTACGATATTCAGGTGTAGTTGCTCTAATTTATTCAGATTTTTCATTTGGGTTTGATTTTTTATTATGGATAAGTTTGCAGTAAAAGTTCGGTGTGAATGTTGAAGATCCGTTAGAGCGGAAACAGTTCAGATCCCGAGCAGCTGCTGTGCTGCCAAATGTTCTGCCTGCATTTTCCTCGAAACTCAGCAACAGAACTGAGTACAAAGGGCATCGCTGGCAGGAGCGTCTCAGCGGGGGGCGGTTAGCGATGAGCGCCGACTCGTCGTGTCACATGATGTCACAAGGGAGCAGGTTTGTACCCTCGATTGTTTGTCTGCTCGTGACGGAAGTTATGGGTTTTTTCTCCCGTCTCTCATCGCCACACCTTTCCGCCACAGAAGGACGTCTGTCAGATGCAGCCGTATAAAGTCAGAGGTTTGCCGTCTGAAGCAGAGCATCCGATGCAGACGGAAGCTGTGCGTTTCAGCCCGCCGTTTCTCCACTGTGGGAAGTGGGAGCCGAAGCCCCGGCGTTTGTAACCATCACGAGAAGCTGCTTTGCTCACCGATTCAGGGCTTGTGCTCAATGCAGAGGAGCAAGTGTCTCACTTTGCACAGGTTCCATCTTCGCTGTTTCTTCCACTCCTTACCACAGCGGCAATTTGTGGAAGCTGCTGGTGGGCAGTAAACAGCACAGGTGACCGCAGCACCTGGGGTTATGGCCCCCCCGAGGCCTTGAACCTGGTGTTTGTATCAACAAAGAGCTATTTAAACACAAACTCGCTTGTCAGCAGATCTGTTACAACACGTCAAGTTCTTGTTATTTATGGAACGTGGAGCCCGACGCCTTTTCATATCACGCGACTTATAAAAAGTTGAAACGCTGGCGCGGGACTTCCACCCCCAAAAACGTTCGCCGTATTTTGCTCGGCTGGTGTCCGGTCGAGGCGCCGCGAACGTCCTTGGAGTGGAAGTTCTTTGTCGTGATGATGTGGGTTGAGAACAATAAAACCCACTAAATGTAGTTCAGTAAAACAACGGAGGAAGTAACCGATGGGACAAAAGCCGAATGAACGCGTGGGGGGTTTTTTCCTTGAACCCGGAGTGAGGCCTTCAGCAGGAGTTCTGCACACACCGCTTCTTTCCAGTGGGCCGAAGGCCACCGGGTTCACGCACCTGCAACAAAAACACACACGGCGGTGAGCAATGCCCTTCGGCCGACCTTGGGAGCGCTGCGACGGTGTGTGTTATCGCGACCCCCCTGCCTGGCCTGCGACTCACTGGACACAAAGTAATAAATAGCAGCGTAACCTGAACAGGCGGGACGTGTGAACGGAGGACGAAGGAGGAAAAATACTGTGAACTACAAAGGTCTTTAACTTTGGGTTTTTGGTCAGTTCTTGTTCTCCCCCTCGGCGCCCAGTCGAGTAAAAGTGACCCTGGCCTCTTCTGTCATCTTCACTTCTGCTGGGGACGTAATGAGATGCAGGTAGAGGTGCGACAAGGTGACACTGTCACGCTTTAGGCACCGGGCTGCAGGCTGGGCTTTCGTGTGATGAAAATGGAGACGGTGCAGTGCATCCTGGGTAAAATGTCCCTACGTCCCTACATGGAGGGCAGCGGGACGTGGGAGTGACGGGGTGATAAATGGGAGAGGGACGTGTTGCAGCGAGGAAACTCGAGCTTCTCAGCTGAGATGTGAGACAGGCAGTGGGGGGTGGGGGGGCTCCTTAAAATATCGACAAACATGCAAATAAAAATGACACAAAATTTCATCTGCAGAGGATTAAATTTCTTATGAGGAACCTCTTTCTCATGGAAGGTCTGTGTGTGTGTGTGTGTGTGTGTGTGTGTGTGTGTGTGTGTGTGTGTGTGTGTGTGTCTGACTTCTGAATCATCTGCCAATCTGATTCCTTGTATTTGTCGTTCATTTTTGCTCAGGATTTGAACGGTAGGAGGAAGGAAAACGTTCCGATTCATCATTTCATGGCTCATTTGTTTATTTCTGAAACCCTCACGTTTTAAACACGAATCTTTAAAACTGACCATTCGCATATTTGTTCCGCTCTGTTCTTTAGGTTGTTTGAAGCAAGTCGGGAAAAATCCGCCATGTAGACGTTTCTTTCATTCGACTCTCGAACGCCCGCCTATCCGAAACCAGTCTTTAAAATCTCTCACCCTTTTGGTCCAAAACTTTAATGGCTCTACAACCTTGAAGGAAAATTCTAGAAGTTTCACGTGCCGGCTTCCTCAGTTACTGCGTCAGTCTTACAGAACGTGCAGGTTGTTTGGCGGTCAAGCAGAAGGACGAGAGACGAGAAGAACCCTGGTAAAGTGGATCCTGGACGTCACCGACATGTCGCCAGATTAGAGATTAAATTAAACGGTACAAAACTTTACATTTTAAGCGTCGCGAATTAAGCAGCGTTAATTGTTCAGCAGCCGCTACACATACTTCACAGCACAGGAAAGACGGCTTCCAATCGCACCTGAGCTCACGGTCTGAGGCGACCGAAGACGTTACCATGGCAACGATGCACCGATAAAGGAGTGGGGGGGTCAAACTACAGCGGTTAAACTACCCCCCCCTCCACAAACCTGGAGGCCTGAGGAAATGCTGGTAGAGTGGAGCACCATCCTGCCAATAGGGGGCAGCGTGGGAGAAGGTTCCAGAAATGTTATTCCTACTGCGCTACTCCTGTGTCCCGGTACCGAGTTTCTGGCTCCGGAATTCCCGGTATAAGGAGGGTTCGCATCCAGTCTCTGCCTCGAGCGGCCCGGTCACTTCTGTACGGTCCGTTACGGCAGGTACGTTTTACTGTCCTTCTCGCTCACAGCGACACCTGCAGGGCGGCGCCGGAACTGCGCGTTTCTCCTGCAGCTGTGCAGCTTCCCCAGCGGAGGACGAGTGTGTCCAGAGCTGGACGGTGCCAGATTCGCAGGGAGAGACTAAGATTTGGGTGACCCGTCATTACCAAAAAAAAGAAAAAAAATGCTGAAAACTGTGGCACTGCGGTACAAACCGGAAGCGGAAAAGAAAACAAGCCGGCACACATTCAAACCGGGCGCGTTGTGGACGTCGCCCGGCTTCAGACCTCGGGGCCGGTCCCCTACGTGGCCTTCAGCTCCTGGGATTCTTCCAGATCCTTCCCGACAGTTCGCTGCCTGCTGGCGGAGGAGCCCAAGGCCTCGGCCTCTCTCAGCGTGGACGTCAGCGGCTTCCCGAGGGTCTCCGGCAGCAGGTAGGTCAACAGGCCCACGGCGAAGGCCAGAACCCCCACGATGAGCTGGGGGAGTACAGTGCGTGTTAGACTCTTGCAGATGGGTCAGTGTTTTCTGAGCTCACTACGGAACACCCGACCGCCTTACCTGCGGCAGGTAAGGCCAGATCTCAGACAGGTACACGCAGAATGGCGCCACCACGCTGCCTAGGCGGCACATCACACTCCCACTGCCCACCGCCAGAGACCTGGAGGAACATTTTCCCGCTGTAGTCTCATCGTATCGGACAGCGATCCTCCCCCCTGCTCGGAGTCGACCTCCAGCGCCCCGTGACACACCTGATGACAGTGGGATACAGCTCACAGGTGTACAGGTAGATGATGCCGAAAGCAATGCCGATGGCGAACTTTCCCGTCAAGCTCAGGAAAGTGGTCAGCGGGCTGATGGCCTTGGTGGAGAAACACAATGGAGGCAGAGGGTGAACACCATGAACTGGAGGCTAAAAAAAAAAGATGAACTCCTTCTGCCCCCCCCCCTCTGATGTGGACCTCGACCTGTCTGCTCCAGGGCCAGATGTCTGGCTGAACCTCAAAGTGCTGCGGCCAGCAGCAGTGACACCCGCGTGACCCCGGGGGCCCTAACAGGAGCGGTGTGCGTACAGGCCATCGCTCCGGCCGGGCGCAGAAGCGGCCGGTTGATTATTTACCTGCTGACCTTTGCTGTCAGTATATGATTTACTCCTCATCACAACAGCTTTACATTCCAGAGTGTTTTTCTCTGACGATTTTTTTTTTTGGCATTTAAAGGTTCACTTCTGCTTACTGCAGTCAGAGAAACACAGAAGCAGAAGCGGTTGATTTATGAGCCGATGATGTGACAAACCATGACGCGGAGGACCGTGTGACGGGGAAGATCACGACGGAGGTCGTGATGCGGAGGCGCCGCGGTGGATCGGCCTAGCGATGCAGGGGATTGTGACAGATTGGACCGTAATGGAGGATCCAGCCACCAGGTGGAGTAGCAGTTAAATTATAGGTGAATTATCGGTGTATCAGAGGGTTAGCCAAGCTGATCGCCAGTGTGAGATGCTGAGGGGTTTGTTGGATGTGTGTATCTAGGGACTGTTTCGCTGGGACCAGGTCCAGTGCCGTCACACCTTGGGTACGATGATGATGAGTATGCAGGCCACGCCCCCCAGCAACAGGGCCGAGGCGCACGTCTTTTTTCGGCCCACCCTGTCCATGGTAAAGCATGCGACCAGGTAGGAAGGGAGTTCCACAGCACCTGGGGATGGGTTCACACCACAGAGTTCCAACACAGTTCCTTCACAAGGCGCCCGGCGGTTCCTCAGCTAAAACCCGCCTAAAAGCCGCACGGCTGGTCGCCGCGGCGACGGCGGCCGAGGTCACAAGGTTTTTCGGGGGGCCCGCGGTCGGTTTCCCGGAAAGGATGGCGGGGGCGGTCTGTTCGTCGCGGGCGATCTGGACGCGAGCGTCGGCCAACGCGGACCCAGACCTTCGTACACCTCGGTTTGTGACATTTTCTAAGATGCATCAGAAACCGCCGGGGGGCAAACAAAGGGGCATCTGAGTCGCCTTTATCGCCCTGGGGGGGTCAGAGCGAAAGTGACTCACAGACTTCGATCCCAACTGCGTGTAAGTTGAGCTGCCCGTCTTAGAGCGACCTCAGGGGTCCAGTAAGACCACCGTGCACATTGCTGTCATTCATGAGCCATCTGTCTGCCCTCGTATCTCCTCACCTGGTTCCACTGGTCACCCACTGCCTTCACTTGCTCCACTTTGACTTTTGGTAGCTCACTTGTTCATCTGCTCCAGCCAACCGGAGTAAGAGAGGGGAAAAGATCAGGCCGCTATTCTGGGAACGAGTTCAGCCGCCAGGCTGCTCCGCGGACCCCCAGGCCAGACACGTTCTACAAGCCCCCTACTGCGTGGTGGCCGGCTAAATGACACAGGACCACTGTGGCCAAAATAGGTTGTGTTTACCCGATAAAAATAAAAATAATGTCGCTGATCCCTCGCTGCCCCTGGAGACCTCAATACAAAACCGAAAGCCTGAGGGGTCTCAGTTGCGCCTCGAGCGGCGGAATTGAGTCCCTCTGCTCCTCAGAACTGCCGAATCCCTCAAATGTGTGATTGTACGTGTCATGCAAGCGCAAATCTTCCCAGGTGAGACGACACGACACCTGACCTGCCAGGAAGAGGTTGATGTACTGGTTCCCGCCCAGGCTGACGGAGCCCAGGGAGAAGACGTAGTAGCCGAAGCTCCCGATGAACCACACGGCCCACACGGTCAGGGTCCTCGCCGCCATCCTCCAGCTGCAGAACAGGTCCAGCATTCTCAGCTTGTGCTCCGGGACCTCCTGCAGGACCTTGGACCCCTCCTCCACCAGGGCGGTGGCGTTCGGCTCCACCAGGTCGGACACGCTGACGGGGGCGAGGCCGTTGAAGCGTGCCATCAGGTCCAGCAGCTCCTGGGCCTCTCGGTACCGAGCTTTGGCCACCAGGTAGAAGGGCGTCTCCGGCAGCTTCCAGCACACCAGCAGGAAGGGGAGGGTGCTGAGCGACAGGACCACTTGGTAGACCCACCAGACCCGCACCAGGTAGCCCACCAGCGCCACCACCATGACGCCCACGGCGAAGGCGGCGTGCACGTGCATGGAGGTCCACGTGCGCACCTTGTTCCCCGTGAACTCCGTCACGTAGACAAACACCACCACCAGGTACCCGCTGGACACCTGCCGACACCACGTTCCCTTCAGGCATTTGTTCACGGAATTGATGTTATTCATTCATGTATCTCACACTTTTCTCCAACGTTCCCACACCGATCGACTCACACGGACTCGTATTCCCGGGATGCGACGAGTGTGTGTGTGTGTGTGTGTGTGTGTGTGTGTGTGTGTGTGTGTGTGTGTGTCCAAATGCAGCAGACGGGAGATGTGACACAGCAGCTCCACGCCTCCCCAGGTGAGAATCACGGGAGTTGCGTGAAACACGAAGCCGAGTTAGGACCGGGCGTGTTTTCGTAACCCCAACGTCAGTCGGACTGTTACGTCGCGGGTGGTAGAAGGTTAACACCCCAGATGCGCCTCGGTTTATTCAGCCGTGAGGTTCTGGAAGTCTCACGTTCATACGTCTTCACCGCCTATTTCCATTACCTTCTGGTGACCTGGAAACCGACTTTAAACTGGGTTCGACTCCACAGACACGAGCTGTAAACACTGTGGCAGGGAGTTGAATTGAAGGGAAACGGGGGAGCCGCCATTAAAAGAGAATAAAGAAACCCGAGCAGGTCTGTGTCTTCAAAAGTTCTGAACGTGACTGCGGACGACGTGAGGAGAAGGCGGCGGCTGTTTCGGCACGACGCCGTTTTCACACCCACGTTTTGTCCCGAAGCCGGAGCGTAGAGGTCGGAGCTTCACGCCCCCGTCACGCCGGCAACCCCTCGGGCTCAGTGAGCCGAACGCAGAAGCTGCGGGTGAAACGGAGAACGCGAGAGGCACTCTGCGGGCCTCTCCGTGCCCCCCCCCAACACGACCCCTAAAGGAACCCCCCCCACCCAGCGCAGCAGTGTCTGGACGTCAAGCTGCTGCCTGACAGGACCTTCACGGGTGGCGAACAGCTGTGAGGGACCTGCAGTGTGCACCAGCATGAGCTGAGCAGTAGGTGGTGCACCTGGTAAGAAGCGGCACTGAGAACATTCTAGGTTCGAGACGAACAGCCTTCGGTGCTGTTTTTTTACACTTGTTGTAGCGCAGACCAGGGTGACTGCGTGTAACGCCCCCCACATGGCGACAGGGTTACTGACCATGGCCAGCAGGAAGCGCATCACAGAGAAGGAGTAGTAGCTTCCTGTGAAAGCCACGCCCACACCGAACCCGAACTGACTCAGGCTGGTGAGCAGGAGGATAGGGCGCCTCCCAAATCTAGGTGGAGAAGAAAAGGAAGAGATCCCATGTCATGACACACACACACACACACACACACACACACACACACACACACGTTAGCAGGTTTGGCGTCGGTACGACTTTGCCCAAACCTCACCTGTCCGCAATGTCCCCGAAGACGAGGGCCCCTATGAGGACCCCCAGCATGAAGGTGGGCTGGCACAGCTTGGCCAGCCACTCCTTCTCACACACCAGGTCCCAGTCAGTCACGATGGTCTGCTGCCCCTCGCCGCCGTCGTACACGAAGCGCCCCCCGCAGGCCTGCGCCGTCTCATTGCCCCCGGCGTGGAACTGGATCCCGGAGCCGTTGAAGCGCAGCCCCCTGCTGCACTGGTTCAGCTCCCAGGAGGAGCCGTCGGCCGTGTGGACCACGATGGGGCCGTCACCGGGGGACCAGTGGGGCCAAATGTCAGACAGAGCCGAGCCGCTGAAGTTCCCGAACTGCACCTGGGTGACGTTGTCCGGGGCGCCGCACAGGAACTTGGGTGTGGCCACCAGGAAGACGGAGGACAGGTAGTGGACCCCACAGGTGATGGCCTGGAAGATGGCAGTGAAGTACAAACAGGCCTGGAACCTGGACAAAGGGGGGGGGCGGCAAAGGGGACAAAGAGAAATAGAGATGGGGACATGTGGGGACAAACAGGAACGGGCAGAGAGAGAGAGATGACCGACAGGGACGGTGCAGGATGGGGACATACGGCACGGGGGGGGTACGGGGACACCTGGAGAGGAAGTCACACAGCAACAAGTGTTCACTTCACTTCTGGGAACGAACAGCTTCCGCAGAGGGATGAGGACAAAGGTGACACAGTGAGCGACTGTCGCCTCCGTATTTCATGCGACACTCGTGTCCCGCGTCCCGCAGAGCAGTGATCCCTGTGCGGTGTTTTGCGTTCAGAAAACGCAGAAATAACGCCGCAACATGGAGGATGAGCGATGATGCAACGTCCGCGTGGTGGAAAGACCTCACTGTTACGTCGCACGTTTGACACAAAGTGACGCAAAAACAGACCCGTAAGTGTCAAGCGCCCCGCATCGCGTGAGCCGCACGTGCAAAAAGCGCAAATAAACCGCGAACTGCGCGTAATTATAACAATAATAATAATAATAATAATAATAATAATAACAACAATAGTGATGACAACAGTGGCGACAGAACGCGCGCTGTACCTGCCGAAGTGTCCCAGTCGATCGAACACGCGCTCCACGTACTTCATGGTGGTCGCACGCGCCGGTCGGACCCGCAGCACTGAGGTCGCGCGCCGGAGCAGGAGCTGCACGCGCGGGGACGGAGGGGGAGGGGTTAGGGGGCGGGGTCAGAGGGCTCAGCGTGAGGAGAGGTGTGCCTCCTCCCCACCCACCCCACCCCCACGAACATCCTCGGGTTAAGGGTCCGAACCCGGGACCCCATTGTTCAGATAACCGGTAAGCTCTGCATGAACCGCGGGGGGAGGGGGCTGGTGGTCTCGCACCTGTTACTCTGCGGACCCCCCGCCTGCCGAGAGCGACTTCACACACCTGGCGGCTTCACACACCTGGAACACGCAGGACGGCCGGCTGGGACAGGTGCGGCTGGTCTCACCTGGAGCTCAGGTGACCCAGCGAAGGCTGCAGGTGCTGTGACAGCTGCCACAGTGTGTCCCACGGGTGGCTGCCTTCCGTTTCCTGGGTTCGAACCCCACCCCTGAGCGCAGCACTTGCGCCAGTTGGAAGCAGGTGAACGAGGGTAAGCAGTTTAACACTGTAAGCTGCTTTGGAGGAAAAGTGATGGATGAAGAAAAAGACCAGCAGTCCGGGGGGCACAGACTCTTAATCAGCAGAATTCGTGAAAGTGGGACATAAACCCCTCACCCAGTTCCTGGCCCCCTGCATCCCCTGTGCTGGGGTGTCTATTTTAATCAATGGCGGGTGGGGGGGCGGGGGGCAGGATTCTGGAGAGTCAGAGACTCCTTCTTACTTTCTGGATGAGGTCAGACACCTTGTGCCCCATCCCTATCCAGCCACTGCAGGCTGACACCCCCCGCATCCTCCCTGCCGACAAACTGATCCATGAAGAAAAGTGCAGCAACAGATGAAGAGCTTGAGACACAGGATGCTCAGAGCACAGCTTGTTTCTCTGGTACCACCATGTTGCTGGTTCCCCTCCCTCAGGCGTGACAGTTAAACAGCGAATACACAGATGATCCCAGCAGATGGTGTCAGACTTGTTTATGTCGCTGTCAGAAGATGAGGAGAGAAACGGGTTTCAGACTCTTCTTGAAGGGTGTGAGGGACTCACGGGAGAAGGGGCTCAGTGCTCGTGCTGGGGAGTAGGGGGTGATCAAGCCCTGCAGCCGCTGCGGTCCAAATCTTTCCTGGAGTTTAGTGTTCAGTGGATGTTTCGAGAGCCAGGGAAGCTTCCAGGGTTTCAGCTGGTCATTTGGGTGTCCAGTGGACTTTCCAGGCACACAGACACGTCTCCAGACGCCTGCAGGAGTGACCCGGTTCCTCATGTACACAACACCATTCTGCTGCAGCCCAGAAGCTGTTTCTATTTCGGTGTAGGGTGTGTGTGTGTGTGTGTGAGAGAGAGAGACTGTGTACCTCTGTCCTGCACAACTCGCCTCAGAGCACTGAGCTCAGGGAGGTGCAAACACCAAACAATGTATATCCAGATGTTAACCCTCAGTGCATGGTCTCCTTGACTCCACACCAGGGCTGGATTGGTGTTGTGGGTAAAGGACAAAACACACACACACACACACACACACACACACACACACACACACACACACACACACACACACACGCAGAGGACTCTGAACTCTGCCATTCGTGTCCAAAATGCTCTGTTTGGCTACTGAGCTATATTTACCCAACTGTCCCAGTGTCCACCGTGTCCTCGTCTCGCCTTGCAGCGCAGGGAGTCGAACCCGGAGTCAGCGACTGTGGACACTCGCTCACGTGTGTGAAGCAAGAACTGGCCGCGTGCTCCGCACACACTGTGCCTTCTTTCGCTGTACGGCGGGGGCTGTGACCTCGTTCTACTGCCCACATTAGTCATTAACACGTCAGGCGACTTTAATGCCGAGAAGCTTTTTCACGTGTTGTTTCTGAAGGTTTGTGCTTCACGTCCAGAAGAATTCCGGTCAGTATTAAAACCTCAGGACCAACTTGAGCTCAAATCACCCGCGGGCCTGTCTGCAGTGCCGGCCAGTGCCGGCAGGGGGCAGTCTAGCCCCTCGCGTCCCCACGCGGGGTTTATTTTATTCCCTGCTGTTTATGTTTGTGCGTTTACGCCTCTTTTGCTTATGAAATAAGGGACCGAGCTGCAGCTTTTAAATTCCATTAGTCGAATTTTCTCATTTACATAAAGACTGTTTACAAATAAAAGTGTGTAAAATCAGCAAATAATGTAACATAACAAATTACTCACCTTAACAGAACACACACCATGTCGTATTTTCTGAGTGTGAATCTGGCCGACAGGGGACTGGTGACAGTGACGTGCTGTTAAAAGAAAAGATTTCTTGCATGAGTATGGCTTTGCGGTCCCGGGGGGGGGGCGGGTGAAATTTACTGCGTCTGTGCGGTAAAGTGAAACGTGAGATTGTTGCGGCAGATTTGAGGGGATGCGTCACACTGGGGACGTGAACCTGCGTCGGGCCGTTTCTGCTCGCTTTCCCAGCGCCACGTCACACAGCACAGATCTCCCGTTTCGGCTGCTCGCTCTCCTTTCTCCTCGGTCGGTCTGTGACCCCCCAACCCCCCCCAGGGTGTACAGTTACAGGGAAATCGGAGCCTCTGGACCAGGAGGGGGTGGGGTCCAGGCAGGGATACGGGGCTGAGAGGCAGCGCGGCGCTTTGTCAGTGGCCGGCTGTTGTTCGCCAGCGATGCTCCGCTACGAGCGGGGGGTTTGTCCTGGGGAGCCCACCGGCACCACGTCCTCCGGCTCCTCCTCCAGCACCTCACCGACGCCCTAAGTCCCGCCCCCGATGGGGGTCATGGCCCGGGAGCGGCTGCGGTGCGGCCTGGCAGCGCGGGGCTGCCTTCTCATCGGGGCCCTCTGCCTCGCCGTCCACATCTACCTGGAGCCGGAGAGGAGGGAGCGGGGGGGTGGCGGCCGGGGGTCCATCGGGAGGACGGCGAGGGGCGACGCCGAGGCGACTGGAGACGATCCCGTCTCCACCTGCTGCCCCCCGCTAGAGCCCCACAGAAAGGTGAGTGACACAGAGGCTCCATCTGTGAACCTCTCAGCAGGTGGTGTTGCGGTATGGAGCCGTTTGTGGGTTCAGATCCCAGATGGACTCTGGCGCTGAGCTGCTGGGGACGTGTTTGGGCTGCAGTTCAACAAGGTTCATAAATAAATTAAAACCCATCTGGGGGAATTTTGTGCTGCTTTCAGTAACGGGTTTTGGGAAAATCACTTCGGTCGCTGCAAATTCGGGCCTAAATTATCCCGCTGGATCCGGATCGTTTGTTTTTACTGTGTATTTTCTATGACTCTGGGTTCTCTTCCCGCCGTGAAACATCTGAATTAAAGACGACGGCGCCGCACCCGGCCGGACCCCCGGGCACCTGGGACACGATCGCGATCCCGGGTTGCAGTGTGAGCCTCAAAGGAAAAAGCGATTTGAGCCAAAAAGGTACTGAGGCGGCAGGCAGCATTCGGCAGACCTGTGGCCCTGAACGGGGGGGGGGGGGGGGGGGGGCCCCCGGGNGGGGGGGGGGGGGGGGGGGGGGGGGGGGGGGGGGGGGGGGGGGGGGGGGGGGGGGGGGGGGGGGGGAGGTGTGCCGCAGGTTGTCTGTTTGAATGATTTAAAATGGAAATCAGGGCCAAACATTCTAATTCGCCGCCTTCATCTGCACATATTATCACAGTCAGAATCGTGGTCATAATAACACTAATACTCCTAATAACAATAACAACAACAATAACAATAAAGCTGTTGCCACAAGTTTCACCCCCGTCCACATTGTTGCTTTTGGCCACAGAGACCAAGTCCTGCGAGTTGCTCTGTGTTAAACTGTCGGATAAACAAACTTTATCTGAACAAAAATAACCCAGTTGGGGAAAGGAGCAGTAAACATCGTGTGGGATGATTCGCTCTGGATGAAATTTCTTCTAAGTATCCAAAAAAGAGAAGTAAAAGAAAAAACTGCTGAAAACATACAGCCGCAAGTGTCGCGTCCTGGGAACAGCGTGACCTTTGACCCCAGCGAGAGAGAGCGGCAGGTGAATATTTACCCTCCTGTTCTGCTCCACAAGCAGACAGTTGACTTTCGTTCCTCAGTCGGGGCTCCGCTGGGGGTCCCGCCACCCACCTTTACGAGCATCAGTGAGCCCAGGCAGATCTCACCCGGCGGCTCTGCGGGGTCAGGCAAGGCCGCCGCAGCGGGACGGACCCGGAGGAGACAGAGCAACCCAGCGACCGGCCTTCACCCCCAAAACAAACACGGCCCCGGCTCACCGAGTGACGTCATTTCCTGCCGGTTTCTGGCAGGGAACACGGGGACGAGTGACCCGGGGTGCCCCGAGCGAGTGTTTCTAGCTCACTGACCACATGGTGACCCATCAGGCCGAGCGCCATTCGTCACACTTCCCGCACACACGGGGGAAGGGGGGCGCTTTCCCCTGACGGCATGGTGCCGGGTCCTTCGCTTGCCGAGGGGGAGAAAGTAACTAAATAACTAAATTACTTCTCTACTAAAAAACTTCCCTTCCGCTCCTGTCCCAGTTACACGAATATGATCGATGTCACTTCATAGGACGAAATGAAGAATTTATCCCAAAAGACTGTAGAGGCATGAAGGATCCTGACGTGGAGAGCAGCAGTTAAGGACGTTGTTGGTTAAAGATCAGGCTTCAGAGATGTCTAAAAGCAGCGAGCAGCAGGTCAGGGCTGCTCTGTAGTCCTACACTAGGATCGGGACCCTCGCCTGGACGTGATCTCTGTCTGAATGAAACCGACCGCGCGGTTTCTCTCCAGGCGTCCTGTGAACGTTGATGCGCGTCGACAAGCCTCCTTCATCCTCATCCTGCCGCCCCGCAGGAGGCAGCCAAACATCCATCACCCAAGAGAGTGAAAAGCGTTCGGGACGGAAGGGTGTGTCCCTGATGTGTCAACCGCCTTTTACGTTGTTAGCTGCACTGAAAACCAAAATCATCCTTCAAAGTAAAAATCGCGGTGGGCCGACAGCCGCTTTCTCAACGTCAGTCAGTCAGACTGGAACAAATTGCATTCTTGCAAACGGCGTGTGACGGAGAACTTTAACAGAACAGAAAAAAAACAAACTTGCAAAACAGGGGAGATTAAGACCCCTGAAACTCTGACCTGGCGTGTGAGGAGGTCTCGTGGAAAACAGGCACGGTACTTTCACAGATTTACCCTGTTGCTCCTTTACTTCCCGACAGTACAAACACGGTACAGAGAAGCACACGGAGCAGGGGGGGCACCGGCTGCCAGGGGAGGGAATGTCACACGGAGAGCTGGACTCCAAACGGTTCAGCAGTTTTTTTTTTCCTCCAGCGTCATGGTTACTCGAGCTGGTAAGATGCTATCGATATTCTCTCCCCTTCCGTCGTCATAGAAACCAAGCAGCATGACGCTAAACAATAAAGAATAAAACGTGAAACAAAAGATCGCCGATAGATCCACACAGCTTTTCCAGAACTTGTGAGCTCGTGAGCAGCTCCAAAGCGGCCGTGGAGCCGTTTCTGGGCGGTCAGGTCCCACTGTTTTCCCTCACTTTACTCTTTGCCTTCATCCCCTGTTTGCATGTCAACACGAGGCTGTTTCTCCCCATCCTGACTGACCCGTCCCTCAACCGCCGCGAACCAACCGGCCTGCGAAGCCAGCTTGTCCTGTGCTGTGACATTTGCAGTTTCTAGCCTCCAGGTCACCAGAACATCCCTCCCCTCAACGCCGCCATTTACACCCTGACCCCCTGCATGCAGGAGGAACCCTGTTACCCTCTAAGGTGAAGTGCCAGTTGACTCTGCTCTGCTCCACTGGCTCTCCCTCAACCTCCTGTCACTGTCCACTGAACCAGAGAGGAAGGTCTTTCCCTGAGGAGCAAACGTTGATACTGATGCCCGAGCCAGACTTTCCGGTGAAGAAGCCCTTCTTTCCGGAGACGCGTCGTGGATCTTCTGGTTGCTGAGGCACGAAGCGTCTGTTGCCATCAGTTTACTGATTTAATGGCGTTTGAGTCAAAGCTGCCGCTCAGCAGCTCCAGGTAGAAACAAGAACAAGAAACGCGAACCCCCAGGTTCCTACCAGCCTGCTTTCGAACCCTCCTACAGGGTTTGGGGGGGGGGGTGTCAACTGTGGACTCGGTCAGACGTCATTCCTACAGCGTCCCGCAGAAAATGCTGGGTGTAAAATATGACAGCAGCGCGGTGGTGAGATGGAGTGTTTATCGAAGGTGGGAGAAGCAGTGCTGGCGGCACACATCACAGGGCCCCGTCGATAAGCTCCGAGGGAATAATTGAAATGTCACTATCTGACTAATAGCTCTGCAGACGTCCTGTAGACACAAGGCTGGCGGACGTAGCACAGGATGAATGGAAATGATCGCCAGCGAATTCCTAACATTTCTCTGGCCACGCGGGGGAAGAGAGGAACAAGCCGCTTGGCAGGTGCACTTTCTAGATTTCTGCAGCTCGGTAGATCTTGACTCAGGTTACATGGTTTGTTAGAAGATTTTTTTTTAAAAATCATAATAAAAGGAGAAGATTTTACAGCACGTCAAAGTAAGGTGTCATGTACCGTCTGGAAGGTGCCGGCTAAGGTGCTGCGAAGGTGGACTGGGCTCTTTAACTCTGTCATTTGCAGCCTTTGCAGGGGGATGTAGAATTTGACCCTAGTTGGGTGACACCTGTATCACATGAAGAACCAGACCTGCTAAGGTGCCATTGAGAGCATCCTGACCTCCTGCATGTTGGTCTGCGGTGGGAACTGCACTGCCTCTGACCAGGGAGCTCTTTAGGGGGTAGCAAAGATGCCCAGTCCATCACCAGAACCTCACTGTCCACCATCCAGACCACCTACAGCAAGCGGTGTGTCAGGAGAGCTCACAAGATCACCATGGATCCCTCCCACCTTCTGCACCGCCCGTTCTAACTACTGTGAGACGCCATTGAAACCCAAGATCCAAAACCACCAAGATCAGAAACAGCTTCTTAGCACAGGCTGCTGAACTTCCACATCTCAGACCCCATCACCTCCACCACCACTGACATCCACCATGTGTATCTGGATGTTTGGTTTCTGTGTGTGTGTGTGTGTGTGTGTGTGTGTGTGTGTGTGTGAGAGAGAGAGAGAGAGAGAGAGAGAGAGATGTAGCCATAGTGGCTCTACACTGCAGCTGGCCTCCATCCAGAATCCGAACCCGAGGCTCTCCAGTTGTCAAAATACTTTCCTGATGCGGTTATGTAATTCCAGGCAATAAAAACACAAAAAAGTCAGCGACAGCATTTGTTACTCATTAAAAGATTAAAATTGGAATGAAGAAAACCTGGTGAAAAACTAGGCCGTTCTAAACAAACAAACGAAGAAACCTTTTCCTTCTGCGACTTCAGCAGAATAATCGCCACTTCAAATGGGCTAAAGTTTGAAACGTAGAGGTTCTGTGCGTAAATATGGAGGATCCTGCTAACAGAGCCCTTTAAGACAACCGAAGACAAAGAGCTGACGGAAAACAGGCCTCTTTTGTCATTTGGCAGGGACCGGTGTTCGGTTGTCCAAAGCAGGGAAATTCCTTCGCGTGACTCACACTCTCCAGGTTTCTGGCTCAAGTGGGGGTCTCGCACATGGAGAGCAGGAGCCACCCGACCCCATCAGAGCCCATTACTGTGGAGCCGCTGTCAAACAAACTGCGGCTGCACAGTCCGTCCTATTGTTGTTGTGCTCATAGTTACCCCCCCCACAAGTGACAGGAAAAGTGTCACCTACTGTTAGAAGGTCACGATTTACCTGTTTCAGCTGGTCCTGGGTGTTTTGATGACGACTGTCCTCCGCTTTGCAGACGGTCCGCTGGCATATCGACCTCCAGCCTTGGGCCGGGTCTCTGCACAGCTTGGAGGACGAAGCCACCAGATTTCTGACGTACATAAAGACCCCCCAGGTGAGCAGAAGACCCCGTTTCCAGTCCTCCGACGGCCTTGTAAGCGTACATTTGCAGCGCGTTCCAGTGCGACCGTCAGCCCTGAGCCTAAGCGACGGCGTCCATTTATAGCGCCGACACCGTGGGGCCTCTTCCACGGGGGTGCATTGTGGGTAATCGCTGAGCTCCCAGCATCCAGCTCAGCTCATTAAAAACGATTCCCCCGGTTTCAGGTAGCTGAGCTCAACAAAATGTTCACTCCAGAGCAGTAAACTGACAGACAGTATTTACTTTGGTGAGTTTTACAACTTTTTCCTCAGGGGGAGATAGAAAGTTCTGCTCATCAGTGTTGAGAAGGTTTGAAAATCTGTGCTGAGAGATGTGTGGGGGGGGGGGGCTGGTTTATGTACAACAGTGAAAAGCTGAAATCGACATTTTTCTGTGTCCCAAGGTTGAGCTCTTATTTAAAGATGCTTCGACAGGCGACTGCCTGTTTATATGCAAACGCTGTGAAATAAAAAAACCACATTTAGATGATAAATGATCACGTGGGACGTGAGTCCGTAATCCAGGAGACGACATCAATATTTCAGAAGGTCTTCGCTTGTGATGTCACAGTGAAATATTGCGGTTAACTGGCGGTACGATTTTTCCAGGTAATGAGTCCCTGTGGAGGGAAAAAGGCACCGACACGGCTTAACTGAATATTTTACTGTGTTTTCGTAACGTTCTTCTGGTCCTGCAAATAAAACGTACATCTCCTTTCTGTTAAAAACGACGGAAGTCAGCGCAGCTGCGTTCGGAGATCGTAACGCTGATCCTGCCTTTTGAATATGAACAAATAAATTGAATTAAAATAAATCAGCGTGAAGATCTGGCCCTAAACGCGGAGAAAAAGCCGTCAGACTGACCTGACGGGGGGGTCCCGAGCAGCACGACCGCCAGCTAAGCACCCAAAAACTGCATGTTTGCTCCCCGCCACCGAGTGTCTGACTGCGACCCGCGTTTCGCCCCACAGGTGCGCTGCGGGCCTCCCGTGGGAGGGCGTCCTGCTGAGGACCAGCGGGGTTCCCGGGGGCCCTGGCGTGTGTGTCTGGACGAGCGATACGGCTTGTCGCGGCGCATTGGGAAGAAGCGGTGCCGCGTCTACTCCCTGGGGTGAGGATCGCGACCCCCTCTGGCTCTGAGTGCCGGGCCAGACCCCGGGGAGGCGCGTCCCCGAGCGATGGGTGCGCCCCATGTCGTCGGCTCTCGCACATTTTAATTTTGTCGACAGCGGCGGACGTCTTCAGAGGCCTTCTAGGCCGACAGGACACACCCTCCACTCTACGGGATCGCGTCCCTCTCGAAAGGATCCGTTCCAATCCCAGTTTCTCACCGCGGCAAGTCGAGCATCTTGTGCTTAAGGTGGACTGAACGCCACAGGTTGTCACCCTGTCAGGTGACAGCCTGAGCTTCCAGGTGCGTCGCACAGCCACCCAACACCAGAACAAGAGTGGGCTTGTGTACCGTGAAAACAGGGTAAAATTGCCCTCACAGTCTGCAGAAAACACCAGTGAAGAGGCCCAGCTGATCTTAGCACCTGTGTGGTGATGGGAATTTACTGTGTACATTTATTACAACAAAGGGAAGCAGAAGAAAGGAGGAAAGTATCACCCTTCCTTGAGGAAGTTTCATGGTCTGGTTCCCCGCATCCCTATAAATGCTGACACAGCACTAAATATTCTTTGGGCTTAAAGGTGTGTGTCGTCCTACCAACACTTCCAGGTCCTCAAAACTGCTCCTAAAGGTAGACAAGACCTGCAGTTTCTCCTCTCAGCGGCTGCACGACAGAACAAACCCAAGGAGCTCGTCTCTCTCTGAGGAAGGTTCATGAAACTTTAGTCCTTCTCTTCCCTGTTTTACTGGTACTGCTGCAGCCTTGATGTGTAAATACAGCGTTAGAAGCCTCTGAGACCCCCTGACTGTGTCGGAGCAGCCGCTTCAATACACTTTTTTACAGTTTAGACAACCGTTGTGCCCACACACTATCCTACACTGCCCTCTGTCAATGGCGCACCGCAGGGGTCCACAACCACTGGAGACCCGTGTCTGACAAGCCCAGGCCCGCCAGGGAGCTCCGCTTCGCCAACTCGCCTAGCCATGGACTCGGCTTGGATGGATCTAATCTGTCCCAGTGCCGTGGGCCACGAGGGGACTAGGATGACACTTTCTCCTCTCCGATTGACCCCCGAGGGACAGGGACCTGATGCTCTGAATGAGCCACAAGTGCTGTAAGGTGGGATCAATGAGAGTGGAGAAACTCCAGCGACTGTGAATCCCCCCCCCCGAAAGCCGCTCCTAGATGCCAAACAAACAACTCAGGAAGCCGAGGTGCTGCTGCGACCCAGAACCTGTACGCAAGACAGGAACTTTCAAAGGCGTTTAAAACCCAAATCGTCATCATGCCACCCACAGACGGGGACAGAGGGAACCTGAAAAGCACCTGTTTTCACAATCGGTGGGGGGGGGGTACAGGGTTACCCATAGGCTCCCTAGTGTAACGTCACCCCCTCCCACACACAGCTCCAGCTCACAGCCGTTACCCATAACAGCCCTGAGAGCTGCGTTTCATTTCCCAGGGTGCACTAAGTTACGCTGCACGCTGGCTTGTCCACTGCTTCCCCACCTCTCATTGGAAATTTGCACCCCCTTTATTAAAGAAACATCCACTGTGAACATCACCAATATTCTCATATGTTCAATTCACTGCAGAATTCAAAACGTGACATTTGATGCTTTGTTGGTACCACCCAACGTGGCAACAGGGGAATTAGTGCCGCACAGTGATTCACGCCCCGGTTTGTGTCCACAGGCTGGGGATGGATTCCACGGGTCTGGAACTGAGCCTGGCACGGGCCGGCTGCGAGGTGCACCGCTTCGACCCCAGCGGCCCTCAGGCCCACCTGCACGACTCGGCCATGTGGCACCACAGCCTGTCGGTGGGCTGGCGGGACCCGAACCCCGCTGTGCCGCGGGCCCGACAGCGCAGCACCACCAAGAAGATGGCCGCCATCCTCCATGAATTCGGCCACAGGGAGGTAAGGCCGCAAGGCGCAGGGAAGGAGAGAAAAGATCTGTTCCTGCTTCTTCTTCTTCTTTTTCTTCTCCTCCTGTCCAGCTGGAGGACCTTCTGCTCCTTTCAGCCACTATGAGAGTTGATAGGGGTGAAAAACGCTCCACAAAGGACCTTCTCGTCATTTCCGTGGTTTTACCTGGGCGCATGACCGCGTTGCTGGCAGAGAACCTGCTTTGTATTTGCTGCCATTTTCGAAGACTGATTTTGCTTCAGTGCAGCTCAGACGCAGTAGCTCAGGTCCAGCTTTGCTCAAGAGCTCAGCAGCTGGGACTCCGAGCCAGGAGAGGAACAGGTTCCTCAGGGGGCACGTTTCTGGGACTCGGCCACCCCAGACTCGGGCCAAATCTCAGAAAGCTGCTTGCCAGCAAAACGATTAAGGCTGCGTGAGGCAAACAAACTCATAAGGTCCTCGCTGCCAAGAGAAAGTGTTGGCAATGTTTGGTTTTCGGGGTGAGGAGGAGACATGTAGGCATGTTGGTGACGCACAGGCCCTGCAGCGTGCAGACCTGCAAGATGTCCGCTCTACACCCCAGGTGAGACAAAACATCACGTTCCCGCGAAGGTCACCAGGAATTTTTCTCATTTGTCCGTTTTTCTGGTCTTTAAAATGTCTTTCAAACATCCATCTTGTCAGCTCTTGATGGGCGGCAATAATGCATCTCCTTTTAAATCCCTTTTAATTTTGATATTAAATGCTGCAGTCAGTTTCCGCGTCGACTCTCGGCAGGAACACAACAGTGTCTCCAGAAACTTGTCTCCTAGTCACGTCCTTAGAATCCACGGGGCTGCGTCCACCGTTGCAGTGATTGATGCGTTCATCCGGTTGCTGGCTGCTCTCTTATTCTTATTTTTCCTTCGCCTTCCCCAAATGTCACTCTTTTGAAGCGAATCGGATCTTCTCACGATGTGTCCAAACTACGATTTGTCCCACCATTGAACGATCCCCATCGGCTCCACTATCCTTCTGTCCTTCTAGGAAAAGGCTCCTCAAGCTTCTCCATTAAAAGTGATCAAATTCTGAACTTCTGCTGTAAATGGAAGACCTGAGGAGATATTGCTTCTGGTTTGTTACTTGAAAAATTCCACTTTCGTTGTTTTGGAAACATCGACACATCGGAGCACCTTTTTGAGCCCCTTTCACTGCAGAAATAAAGGAGCAGCGCAATTTTCCGCGGAAACGTGCGCAAAAGTCGGGGGCCCAAATACCCCCTTCTCGACCCCCGCCATCCCACGAGCGGGGAAAGAAACACTTTGACACCATCACCTCTTTATTCCTGCTTTCATCTGACTGCAGGTAAGTTCATATAATGGAAGTCGCGGATCATTTGCAGTCACAGGAACCTCAGATTATTCAAACGGGTCCAAAAATAACCCCCAAACCCGAGTGGGAGGCACCTGCTGACTTCCAAGCTTAAATCTGTGATTAAATGTTCCAAATGTTTGTGGCTTAATGGACAATTAATCCACAAGTAAGTCAGGCGCGGTGAGCTGGGCTGGCGGTGTGTTAATGTGCCGGTACCTCCAAAGGGGCCCCAGAACCGGCCTGAGAGAGACTCGAAATTAGAGACCGGGTCAAATTATTTTCTTTCTTATTTTTGCTAATGCCTCTGTCCAAAGTAATTTTCCATGCGAGGTTTGTGAGCTAAGCTACTTAGCAAATTATTTATCCACATACAGCATCAGCCAGACTGGCTAACAGTAGTACAGCAGGAGGGTGCGTTGGAACGAAGGCGTGGAGACTGTGTGACCTCCACAAATACCCTGGTAACAGAAAATACCCCGGTTTACTTGCACGCAGGCCTCGTGTGGATGGCAGCTGTCTCCACACGGACGTAGAAGGAAGGAGAAGAAAAGATGCGGAAGAGATCAGTTGTGGGATGTAGAGCGGAACATATCGTCGTGTCACTTTCTGTCCGCGTTTGGGTTGTTTTATCTGTGAGTGCTGTGTACCGGTGCCTTTTATCTGCCCCGAATGTGGCTCCCGTGGGGTGATGAGGACCCGGGACGCTACATGGGGGCGTCGGTCGGGGGAGTGGCGAGACGCTCTGCCGGTTTTGAGCTCGATGGACGTTCATCTCAGGTTCTCCTGCAGTGTTCTGTGGGTAAACTAGTTGGAGGCTTGGTGGTGCAGTGAAGTGCGTGGAGAGCTTTTCTGACCCTGCAGAAACGTGGAAGGATTTGGCTTCTGTGATGAGATTCAAAAAGATCCCGACAGGGTGGATCTACCGTCAAACAGCAGCAGCCGGTTCACTTCCTAAGTATTATTTTACTGAAATGTCACCGGTGGCCTTTGTCTTCCTCACTATCCTGACACGTTTAGTTCACGAAATCCTAATAAAATGATCATTTTCCTCTATTAGGAATAAAGTGATAAATATTTGGCCTTTAAGTTGTAACAAACATGGCTGCGAGCTGCATGCTGTTCTGGAGCCACGAATAGCTGCACGTATAAAATAATTCCATTGTCTGAGTCGGATTGGATGACAGGGATAAGCGTCCGAAACCGGACTTACGACCTGAAGGCCGCAGAACTGATCCCCACGAGGGGTCCTGCTCCTACTTCTTTGAAAACTGCTCCATTTAATACCCCGCAGCAAAGACGCTCGACGTGTGGAAAGTCTTTTTTGTAGTAGAATCGAGGACGGTTTCTCTCCAGCTTCACACGAGCCGCAGACTGACACTGCGGGCCCTGAACAAGCACATCTCACGGCTCTTTGCATTGACCAGCACCCAACAAGAGCTCTGCTTTCATTTCAGGCTTCATTAGCAGCTGTGTAACAGTCAAAGGTGGTTTGAGGGCTGCTGCTCTTCACATAACCACGGTGGAGAAACATCAGAGCCCCCACCTCCTCCCCCAGCATCAGTGAAAAAGCCACTTAGTATTTTCTAATTTCCTAAGTCATGGCAATAAACAATGACTCACAAAGGCTGAGGCTCCTCGCTGGAAGTGCACAGGGCAGAAAAGAACGGCGTTTATATAATTCCAGATGGTTCTCGGTTCAGCTCAGCTCAAGTCTTACCAGAACTCTGTGTGGTTCCTTCCAGTCCAGCCAGGCTTCTTAAGTCCTTAAGTGAATGTTTGTTGGGGTGATGAGTGAGTGGAGGCAGGTTCTTACCTGGGGCAGGTGCAGAATGGTTAACCGGTGAGCGATCATTAAAATGGGACTGAACAGGTAAAGGGTAAGCGAGGACAGGTGTGCAGTCCGGGTTTCCTGGCAGGCTGTCGTACTGAACTCTTCCCTGTAGTCAATCTCTGTCTTGGTTACCTGTCAGAAAGGTGGAAGTGGTGGAGATGTAAAAAGTAATAACGCATTGTATATCCCCAAACTGTTTTACCTTAAAAGTGGTGCTCTCTGGTGGACAGGCAGATGCCTCAGAGAGCGATGTGGACTGGGAAAAAAGGAAAAACACACACACACACACACACACACACACACACACACGCAGGGGTGTTTTCAGCAGCTCTGTGTGGACGTGACAAGCTGGGCATTAAAGAAGCAGGACAGGGAAAAATGGACATCTTTGAACTGTGGTACCAGAGGAAACTTCAAAGGACACCATAGATGGCCGGGAAAAGACACAGGTGGACGAAACCAGGCCAGAACTGAGAAACAGCAGACAAGCGATAAGATGACAGGCTGTTCTACTTTGGAAACGTCACAGAAAGAGTGGATTCTGTGAAAGATTGTGATGTTTGTCTTTGGCATACGAGGCAGCGGGGGGTGAGGTGGGGGTCCTGCCTCCATCTGCCAGACAGAGAGGAGTTGCCAGGGCTGTAAAGAAATTACTGCGGGAACTTTATGGGCGACTAAAACAGGTGAAAACAAATAAAACAGGCATCCACGAGGCCTGGGGCACTACCATCCCTCCCGTCGACGGCGCTCTTCTTGTCTCTCTCGCAAAGTGCACTCAAATGACCCCCGTCGGCGGAGTGTTTAAACGTCGTCCCCGTCACACATCTCGCACAGATTAAACACACAGATCAGTCGCATGCCCCCGTATTTCCCCACAGTGGGGGGGGGGGGTGCATAACCCTATTGACACAAGCCACAGCTCCCCCCACCTCCCCTACGCAATACAAGAAAATCGAACCTATTTTGTTTTCTGACTGCATTAGATTGAGTGGCAAACATGGGTGTTGGTAAAAATAATTTTGTTGTACAATGAACTGGGGGTGGGGGGCAAAGAAAGGGTCTGCCTGCCTTGCGTGCAAAACACCTCATACTGATGCTGCTTGTACAAGCTGGAGGGAAAAGGGCAAATAAAATGGGGTAAAGAGACACCAGATGGATGGACTTAACTGACTTCCTTGCTTTTTTCGTCCCCATGAATATTCCGTGGCTGAAGGTTATTTCATACAACAGTTACATGCAAAACACTGTGCTGGCAGCCAGGTGGAACATCATCCCTGGCAGGTACAACCGCGGCAAACCGAGATAAAAGTTCCTCTGCAATAACCGCACTGGAACAAACTTGTGGAAAATGTCATTTCCAAACGCGAATAATGGCTTCAGTTGGGCAGGATAGACGTGAGCGACGTGTCACTGCCACCGTTCCTCACCCTGCCTCCGTGTCCTCCTGCCACGAGGAAGTCTGGAAATACAGCAGAAACGCCATTTCCTCTCGTCTGTACAGATGGACACATTTCACCCTCCCAGGCCAGAAATGTTCGAAGCAGATTAAAAATGATCTCTTTTGCAGGGAGACTTGATGGAAATGTGTGTGTTCAGATGCTCAGGTGATGGGAGAACAAGGCAAATGTCACGATTTTACAGTGTTTTACCATAACTGTCCATCACACCCCTATTTGGAGGGATTGCAGAGGTGCTCAACATCGCCCTGTTGTCCTGCTGCGGGGAGCTGAGGGGAGTGTTCCAGAAAGACGGCGTTGGGGCCACAGGTTTGTTGGACGGTGAACAGGCACAGGAACATGGGGCCGCTGCAGAGTTTTAACACTCAGTTATGCGCAATATTCACAGGTCCACAATTCCACGTACAGCGTACAGATATCTCTCTCTCTCTCTCTCTCTCTCTCTCTCTCTCTCTCTCTCTCTCTCTCTCTCTCTCTCTCTCTCTCTCTCTCCACCCCCTGTAGATCATTCCACCAATTTTCAAGTTAGGGTGGTCGTGGTGAGATTGAACACAGAACTTTTAAACAACTCGTAGACATTCATTTAACACATAAAACATAAGCAGCTACAGCAAACCATTATTAAAACAGTGGAAGCACAACATATTGAACTGTCAAGTATGAGTGGTAGTTTCCAAAAGTGGGGGGTGCAGGAGAATAAAGTTAATTCAAAAACATGGTTTCTGTTTGGCAGTAAGGAAGCAGCGGAGAAGCAGCAGGAACAATTCAACGTTTTATTGAAGACCAAACAGACATTCTTACTGAAGCTTTAAACAGAGCGAATAATGGTGGTGACCTGAGCTGTCACCGTGTGTGTGGCAAACAACAGTGTGACTGGATGTTGTCCTGAATACCTGCAGCGTAGGGGCAGCCTAGGAGGCCGGTGTGGAGGTTCTTCATGCCCCGTAGTGGTGGTTCTCACCCTCCTGTCTGCCTCAAGCCTGTCTGTGCTCACGAGGAAAGAGGGGTGTGCTGCTCTCAGCCAGATGGTTATGATTCCAGAAGAAATGTGTAAACAGCAGGGTTTCCGTTTTGGAACTTTTGTTGTACAGATCAAGCCGCAGCCTAACCTGGGTGAGATTGACAGATCCGCTAGAGGCTGTGGGACCCTTTCGGCTTCGCAATCAAATTTTGTGTTGAACGTGGTTTCAGTGAGCTGTGCTTTGGTGACCACAGAGATGAAGGAACTTCTGCTGACTGAATTAATGCGTGGATTGTTTTTTATGTCAGCAACCATCACCACCACAGGTGATTTTGGACCTTGTTCGGCCTCTTCGGCAACTGAAACTTTGGAGGTGACTTTGTGGAGTTTGCTGCACTGGTGGTTAATAATACGGACATTCCTGCGCTCCTCTGTGGAACACGCTTTGACTGCAGTGGTAATTTATCTACCGCTGAAGGTCAAGGGAAAGTGGGACAGACAATACTGGCCTGCAGCTTACACAGGGAACGGATTTCATGAAAGAAGAAAAAAGTAAGAAGAATGTGGCCCAGTTTCTGCACTGTGGCCTGGTCTGGCCTTCAAGAGGCCCCCACTTGAGATGAGGAGGTACTTTGTCTTTTGACTCCATAGATGGCAAACAGCTGATTTCCATCAAAGCCTGAGCTGCCGTATGAGAGCCTCATAAGACTGACCCGTGGAACTGTCACTGAGGAAAGATAAGAAGCAGCTGGATGTTATCGCCTCTGAGATGTGGAGCTGTGAAAGTCTTAGTTTCAGTGATACAACAGACAAGCTCTAGAAACAAACACAACATGATCAAAGCCAGCTTCTTTGATACCACCATATTGCTGGTTCACATCACTCAAGTAGCTGCCGAAAGAAGTGAGATTCAAACAGCAAATACATAGATGATTCCAACAGATGATGTTGGACTCGTTTATTTAGCTATCAGAAGAAAAACGGGTCTAAAAGAGGTGGATTTCTAAAGCTTTCTTGATTATTGGGATGGATTCAGCAACTCTTAATGACAAGGAGATCATTCCACCACACTGGGGTCAACACTGAGAGCCGACAGACTTTTGATTTTGGATTCACGCATTGATGAAGGCATGTGATGTGAGACTTGTGCGATTTCTTAGCAATAAAATGGTCAAATTTTGGTATCTAACCTTTAGAAGGCCAAACTGCGGTGCTGTAACATTCAAAAATCGCTCAGGTAAAATGGTTAATTTCCCTTCTGCAGATCGACGTGCTGAAGGCTGACATGGAGAGTGCAGAGTGGAAGATCCTGGAGAACCTGATCCTGGAGAATGTGCTGGAGCACATCGGGCAGCTTCTGCTGGAGATCCACCTGCACTGGCCTGGGTTTGAGGTGGGCGGGGATGATGCAGCGGTGGTGCGTTACTGGTACAGCCTGCTGAAGGAGCTGGAGAAAAGTCACTTCCGTCTCTTCTACAGTCACCAGAGTGGTGGTAGGCCCCATCTCTTCCTGCGTAGGAATCTCTTCAACACCAGCAGCACCTACACCCTGGGCTGGGTCAACTCCAGGTGGAGGTCACACTGAAGGACCATGTGCAGATTAACTGGGTGCTCTTTATCTTTAAACCAGTGATGCCTTTTTTATCAAATATGTCCTCTTTGTTGGTTAACAAGATATAGGTGTAGCCTGTAGCCAACTTTATGTCCCTGCACCTCAGCCAGCTGGAGAGCCTATATCGGTACTTTTAATGGGAAATTGTCCAGACTGTCTGCAGCACCATCTACGTGAGGTTCCTGAACAGCCACGGGGAGAAGCCAAAGCCGGCAGGAATCCTGCAAAACATCAGAGCTTATCAACTTGTGTTTTTGCTTTGAAATATATTTCTAGCTGGGTGGCCTTCACCGCTCCACTTTGGCTTCAGGTTGTTGTGAAGTTGGAATAATCTTCCCAGGGAAGCGAGCGTCAGACAACAAGCAGATGCTCTTCTCGTGACTTATCAGCACTGCAGCCCAGAGTCTGAGCCGCTCTGCTCAGTTGTGATTTTCCTGCTGCGAATTCCACTTTCTGGGAACCTTGTTGCAACTGAAGATCTGATTTGTCCTCTTTGGTGAAGCCCAGTCTCATCTAGACATCTGTGGTCTGTTCATCAGCGGCAGCGGGTTCTGTCTACCACGTTTTCTAGAAGACCCTGGAAAACAGCCGTGGGTGGAAACAATGCTTCCTTTTCACTGTAGACCCAGGGGATGTGGATATACTGGATATAGCCAAAACAGGCTTATTAAAGGCTTCTGAGAGGTAAATATCGAGGTTATTTTCTTTTAAGAGACGCCATGCTGGGTTTAGTTAATTATGTGCTGGAGAACAGCCCACCCCCCCGTGAGTTCCTGGGTCTCAAATTGGACAACAGGTTCCTTGGGGGCGAGGAATTGTTAAGTTGGACTTTGAATATTAAAATGTCAAGCTGGCCGCTGTAAGGATTAGCTGCCCCTATGTTCCTTTGTCACTAATACTGAAGTATCGAGAAGCTCTGGTGCTTTTTTTGGTACTTTTGAGGATTAAGGTTCACATTCTGGAAACTGTTACTTTTAATTAAAACACTTTTTAGGGGACAAAATAATCCTTTGATGTTCCAAAATGAGGAGGCAGCAAGGACACTGCTGACACTGCCTTTGAGCTGTGCTGGCCGACCAAATGGAAGTTATTCTTTCCTTAACAGAACTGGTGTTCTGGATGCAAAGTCAATACCCTCCCCGTGCATTTTATCAAAATAAACATGAAACCAATGACTGAAGAGGAAAGCACACAGTGCCAGATCATTTTACACACACACACACACACACACACACACACACACACACACACTCTTAATTACCATTTGGATCCTTCAGTACTGTAGCGGTGGAAAGTCTTCCACTTGCCTGGAACAAGACCTGGGTTGAGTTTCCAAGTCTGATCAGGAAATCGGGTGCCATGGCTTCCCAGCCCTTCTTCTGCAGCACTCCCCCAGGCTGTGAAGCACTTGTGGGCTCTTCTGCTGACAGACTGGAGCCCAGCTGTGCTCCCTTTAACAGATACAGTATTCTGAGGCATGTGAATGACCCACAGTGTAAAGGCTACAGTGATATGCATGTTTAATAAATTGGCTCTCGTTTTTATTCAGCCAACACCCTGGTACAAGTTAACCTGTTAAACCAATGATGCAGCTCTACCAGCATCTGCAGCCAGAGACTAGTGAACAAATAAATCCAGAGAGAGTTTCAGATAAAGGCTGACAGAAATATACAAAGCTTTATTGTCAAAAAAGCAAACATATAAAAGTGCACACAACAGATGAACATACAAGCGCCACCCTGGTGGTCCTAATCCCAGAGCTTGATCTGACCATCCCAGCCGCAGGTGATGACCTTCGACGTCTCATGGGGGTGCCACAGTGCACTGATGCACACCTTGTCGTGCGCCTTGATCCGATGGTACAGCTTGGTGGTCTTCCAATCCCAGATGTTCAACTTGCCATCAGCGTCACCCGAGACCACGTAGCTGAGAAGACAAACATCATGTGACAGGGCGACAAAGGAGCGTCTGCTCTTCATGTCCTTGTTAACCTTCCCTGTCAGGCTTATATTTAGACTTCCGCTCAGAGCACATTAATAACTGCCCCCCCCTCAACCATGCAGAAGCAGCAGGAGCAGAAAAATTCATAACTTGTCACATTTTGAAAATAAATTCCCCCAAACAATAATTCTGGGGATTTATAGTACACTGTAGTATAAAAGGGTTTGCTGAGCACTGAAGGTCAAAGCAATGAATCCAAACCACTTTCAGTTATTGCTTGGTTTTTAAAATTTGTAGCACAAATAAAAAATAAAAAATTTAAGATCTCTCCATCTGACGATCAAAACTTTTACAGTTTGAGGCACCAACAATGGATTTGTACTCGCAGCCATCATAAAGGCTCACTTGTAGTCTGTTCCGTACCCATTTAGAGAGCACAAGTAAAGTCCATACCTCATGTCGGGAGAGAAGTCCACCTGACAGGCGTAACCAGCCACCATGTGTCCCTTGAAGATCTTTTTTTTGTTGAGGCGGAATCGGTTCTGCGCCCCAAAGATGAGGATCTGGTTGTCCATTGACTGGCAGGCCAGCCACTTGCCTGAGTGTCCAAAGAGAGTCAGCAGTTAGCAGAACCAAGGTCCACACGAATCACGTGTGTGTGTGTGTGTGTGTGTGTGTGTGTGTGAGAGACAAGCCAACGGGGGTCTGCCTGGGGGTTACAGTTACGGTTTGCAGCTTTCATTCACTGTTAAAACTGCTTGTTCAGCGCGGGGTTGTGATGGGCTGAAGTCCTCCTGGAAGCCCAGGGTGTGAGGCAAAGCACAACCTAGACTGGATAATCGCACCCCCCACCTCACAGGCTGGTGTGACGCAAAAATCTGTCTCAGTATACTGCATTGTAAAATATGTTGCCTATACTGCTAGTTTTATTCATTGACTACCAAAATGACAAGTTACAATAGGAGCTAAAATACTGACAAAAGCCAAAAAAGATACTCTGTAAATTGCAAATTATACAGTTTGCAACTGAACCAGCCACTGTGCTTCCTGCTCGAAAATCACTCAACTTTCTAACAGTGATGCTGAATACGAACATTTTGATGGTTTCAGAGATTCCGGCAAGGACTTGCACTACCGCATTTAACACTACACACAGTCTACTGATATTTAAAATGCTTATATTTGGTCTGTTGTTTATATTTACATTCATCTACTGGTAATGCCTGTATGCTACTGTTATTTCACCACTCATACGGCAGTAACACTTTATTTTTAATAAAAACATGATAAAGTATTACTGGATGATCTGTTTTTATTCGGTCTACAGGGAGCAGTTACAAACACCAGTACCGATTTTTAGAAAAAAATAATAAATAAAAATAAATAAACCCACACACACACACACAACTCATCACATCTTTAAAGGGAAAAATGACCCTTTGCCACATCCTGCTGAATCAGTACATTAAACATCACCCAGTTTACACTCCTACAGTGTAACCCACAAACAAGCAGCAAGGTGAGGAGAGCAGCAGGCTGTGTGCTTAGAGGGCACTCAGGAAATGTGTCCCACTCACCGTTGGGTGACAGCGTGACTGCAGGCATGGAGTGCATGCTGGGCTCCGCAATGTACTTGAAGTCCACTGGAATGTCCCTGTATGTGTACACACACACACACACACACACACACACACACACACACACACACACACACACAGGAGCAGGGAGAAAAAAAAAAAAACAGGATGAGTACAATACACCACGGGGCAGAGTTCATCGTTTGGGGGGTGAGGAAGTGAAACGGCAGACAGTCCTGAGAAGAAAGCATGCATGCAAATTAATGAGGATCATTTCACCCTTTAGAGGAACATGGGGGGTGAGAATGGCTAAGAGCTTCCAGCAGCACATGAGCACAGGGCATTTACCATAGCGTGTGGTGAAGACACACCCCTCTCCCTATTCATATGCCAAGGGATGAGATGGTGGAGAGGACATCAAAATGGAGGCTGAGCAGGAATGCTAATGACTAGCAGTGATCACAGTGTGAGAGTCACAACTTTAAAGCAGGGAGGTGTGATAGCAGTAAACAATCTAACCATCTGGATGTGCTGTCCCTTTCATGACGGCAACAGTTCTACCGACCACCACAGCTGGGCCAAGGGTTCTGGGAGAAAAGGGGCTGAAAAAGTACCTACTGCCACCCTCCCAAGTCTGAGAGCCCACTATTCCCCACCAGAAACACGATCTACAACTGTATTGTGGAGCACCATGGTGGGTCTACTTTCTGATGGACAGTGACGTTTTTAAGAAAATGTTTTCCATCACATATCAGAGCATTATTCCAACAAAAATAGCTCAGATCACTGCAGATGAGCATCTTGAGCCAAATGTATCATTTCTAAAAAGAACTATGCAGACAGGCTGCTCCTTCAGCAAGATAAAGAATCCTGCTGCTCTATCTATTTTCAAGTGGTATTAGTGGCTCCAGGATCCCTGCAGCCAGAGGATGGCTGTTGAAGAGGGTGCTGAACAGACAGGGGCTCTACTGAGATTGGTGAGAGCCACCTAAGGACAGGGAACTTCACAAGGAAAATAAATTGTAGCACCAGAGTCCTAGACGGCACCTACAGCCCTCCTCCCACAGTCTAGTTGTAGGCGTAGCCTGGGCCAGATCACACCAGACAACAGCAGTTAATGCAAGTTGCCCTGTGCTTCACCCATGTCCTGCTACACTTTGTCCTACAGAGTGGGTCATGCAGGCAGGGGACCAGGAAGCTAACAGAGACAATACCTTTTTGGCCTTGGGATAACCCTCTGCAGAAGTCTCAACAAAAATTGCAGCAATAAACATCCAACCCAATAAGCAACAGCAGTGGGATTCAAATTTCCTTTCCCTTACATCCCCTTAAACCGCACATCAATATTCAAGAAAAGACCCAAAAACCACCTTTAACCATCCAGGATAAAGAGCCCCAGAGACCCCCACATTTCAACCACACATTAAAAACAGGCCAAATTCAGGATACCCGAAAAACCACGTTTGAGCAGCCAACCCAGGAAAGCACCTTTTCCACACATCCCAAAAATCCTATTCAACCACCTTCTCCCAAAAAAAAAAAAAAAAAACCCTAAAGATCCCATTTCCCCTCTTATCGCAAAGACACTCATCACAAAGACCTTCATTCTGAGCTCCAGCCGATGTCTAGGTTCAGAGTTGACTGGTCCCGCTTACTGCATGTAGCTGAGCCCTGTACCAGCACTGGATGCAGTGTGTCTGCACTAACATTTATTAATGAAGGCCACAAATCTCATATTTCCACTCAACAAAGCAACAAAAAGTTTTTAACCTAGAAAAGACATGGTTCTCTTTTTCCCAGACAGAAGTAAGACTCCATGTTTAATTCCATCATAATTCTCAACTTCTCTGCACTTGAGCCCTTTAATCCTGCCATATGAGCAGATCCAGGCAGATGGGGGAGAAAGTGAGGGGCCCATCTGGAGAATCAGTCCAGTCCTCCCCCCAAGCCTGGCCCCTGAAGAAGCTGTTTGACCTCCATCCATTAGAGTGACCTGGCACAGGAACAGCCTGGGAAGGGCTAAAGAAGCAAGAGATTCATAACGCACACAGCCTCTGAAGTGAGCTGAGAAGGGAGTTCTAAAAATAGCTACAATTCTGTGGCTATTTACAGAAAATGTACTGAAGCTGGAGCCAAAGCAAGGACAACCATTATTATATTTATCGCTCCTCTGTGAATCTGCTCCAGATTGCACATCCAGCCAGCGATCCCAGCTTCTGCTTTCTCTGGATAGCAATGCTCAACATTCTCTGGCATCAAGCTCCACTCCGTTCCCAGTCCACAAGAACTGGTGCAGTCACAAAAGAATGAAACTGCCAGCATTCGTGGCAAACTGCTGTTTCCAGCTTGTAAATATTTGTTCAGATCCCAGAAACTTTGCTAGTTATTTATTGACTTGGGTGTGGGGAGGTGGTTCTTTTTGTTCATCATAACCTGTCAAGAGAATAACGTTGTTCCTTCTTCTGAAAGTGAGACTTGACTTACCACTCCCAAACTCGCAGGCTTTTGTCATCCGACGTGCTGACAAAGCGCCGGTTCTCATCCACAAATGTGATGGTGTTCACAGCGCCCAGGTGCCGGTCGTACTCCTGGACCACTTCGCCTGTTCTAATGTCCCACTGCAAAGATATGATGGGATACCATCACCTCAACACCTCTGTCCTTCATAGCACACTGACTTTAACAGTGCAGCTGTTGCTGTTTAAACATATTACTCACGCATCTCTATATCTACGAAGCTTAAGCTCTGTCTATCCATTTTTTTTGTTCGTTCTTTATGCACAACTTTGTTTTTCAAGCCACGCATTTTGAATTTGGCACAGGTACTTATCCTAACTGAGGTTTTTGCATAAACATACATGCACACACAATAGAGCAGCCGTGTGCCTCAAGGGAGTTCCCAGCTAATTTGTCTGGATGAAGACAAAGAGTCTACTTTTCGCCTATATGTGCGCACATACACACCAAAGAGGGCTTTTCACTGGACTATGACCACTCTGTGGCATCCACCTGTTCAACAGCACAAACGACACATATGCAGGGAATGCAACCACTTTCAGGAAAAAAAAAAAAAAAAAAAAATACTAGAAAAAATATGAACAAGCTCTTGCATCTCAAAAGAGATCAATTTCATACTTCAGCCACAATTTTGGAATAAAAATTGCACTATTCTATATAGGTGAAAACAGGAAATATTTAGTACTATTTAACATGGGTGAACACAGTAAGGACATAAGTTATTACTGATCTTGAGAATGGAATTCTGGGGGTTTTGCTTATGTAAGAATATGGCATGTACGGAAATTTGTAAATAAAGCAAACTTATTAAATTACATCACAGTGGTGAATCCTTTTCAACAAAGTGTACATAAAGTGTTGTTTCTTACTGCTGTAAGCTTTTTTGTGTTCTAGTGAAATTTGGGGAAATGGTTTGGGCTTGGACTTCATTATATCCCCCCAAGAAATAACAAAGACAGCCATTTGAATTTATGTGCTTTCACATAACACGGCCTTTTCAGGAACCAATTAGGCACGTAAATACAGGGATGAATATGTGCGTTTCTGTCTTTGTGACTCCAAAATCAAGTACTGTGTAGAGGAGCCAGAAGAGGAAGAAATCTGTTCACATTTCATCTCACACTTGCACTGGTGCAACTCCAAAACACACACATTAAAGAGTGAAGAACAAAGAGGACAGAAAGGAGGAAAAGGACACAAAAACTACCTGGACAATTTTCTTATCAGACATTCCAGCCACAAAGAGGTTTTGCTTGTCTTCATCTGGGTTAAATTTGACGCAGTATGGAACCTTCCGGTTGGTGAACCTGGAGATGCACTGGCCTGTGGAGACGGACAGGCTGCTGTGATTAGGGACGTTACAATGTGAGATTTTTACAGCATGATCATTGTCTCAGGAAATATTGTCGTTAACCAGGTGGTTTTTCTTTCCAGGCAATTAATTCTTTTTCAGATTATGATACCCTATAGAGGGGAAAAGACACAAACATGACATAATTTAATATTTTATTGCTGTCACAACATTGTTTTGGTTAATAAATAAAATAAATAAAAAACATGGCTCCTTCCCGTCAATAAATAAATAAATATATGAGATGAGGAACAGCAAGAACATTTAAGAATTCACTGTAGGTGCCAAAATACAGCATCTACCTTTTGAATATAAAAGAATGATACTAAAATGAATAAAATAGAGGGACCACACTGTCCCACCCAGCAGACCCCAGCTGTCTGATGCTCCCCCAAGGACTGAATGCTCTCTAGCTCACAGATGAGAGCCACACAGTGCCTCAGTGGGTGGGGCCAGAGAGGGCAGAGAGAATAGTCGACCTTTAGGCGAATGCTGCCTATGATGTTAAACCTCATCCCATAGCCAAATTCTGACCTTCATGCACTACATTCTGAGCGTTACAGCTGAAAAGTTACTTAACACTGTTCTGAAAGGACATTTTCACAGCTTTAAGAATAACTAAATTCACACGCTGCATGCTGCCATGATGACAACCACCAGTAACAGCTATAGTGAGAACTAGCAGTGCTTGTGTGAAGTTCACAGGAACTCTGCAGTGCTGCTTGAAGCACATAAATACAGGAACTTGACATGGAAAATGGGGCGTGCCACTGTGGAGGACTTGTCTGTTTGCTGCCACCTGGTGGGGGAGAATTGACTGGGTCCTTCAAAGGCAGTATTTGCCCATCTCGCCCAGGCCAGCCCCTGGCACGTTCCCAAAGCGGGTGACAGCGGACTGCGCCGAGAATCGGACCCAACGCTTTGATGGTTTGGCCCATCCCGTGTGCAGCCAATGGGACACTCACCAGTCTCTGTGTCCCACAGCTTCAGGTAGCGGTCATAGGCAGCACTCAGAAACTGCGTCCCCGTGTTGTTGTAGCAAATGTCCCTCACGGCTTTACTGTGACCTGGACGAGACATACGTACAATCACCCCGCATAACACTGCTTTGTTCTTGTCACACTGTTCACACTTGTTTGAAATGCATTAAAGAAAAACACCGTATGAGAACAGTTAGCATAACTGCAACACTGCACATAGTAAAATGATGAAGTGCAGTGCTGCAGGCACCGCTTGTCTGATATAAATCTCCTGATATGGCAGCAGAATGCCCATTGAACACATCTCCGGTGCCATGCGTTCAGTGAGAGCTAAAAGACAATCCGCCCCAGCGGATAACCCCCGCGACTCAAAACGCAGCTGAGCCCAGCTGCCTATTAAGGTCTCTTTTCAGAAAGGCATTTGGGGGAATCCATCTACAGTTTCTCTTTATAACCACCTCCCTGCTCACAGACCCCTGTGGGGACCGGAGGGAAAACGTCCAGACTCGGGAGACATCCACCTCTCTGTCTACAGAACAGCTTGAAAGCAAACCAAATAACCAAATATTTCCTGGGAATCACAAATACGAGCAATCAGAGAGGCAATCGTAATATAGCTGGAAGCTGCGATTACAGGGCCAACAAAATCTGCGAGGACGTCAGACCTGGAAGTAATTTTATTGGTGTTATGTTGGGTGAACACATCAGAAACCAAGCAGTCGTACCTAAGACAAAACCCTGTAATAGCACATAAAACAGTGGCATTTTTGTGAAAAAGTGACAGGGCAGAACTCTATTCTACAAACAGGCAGACAGAAACTGCGCCACGCACCTGCAGATATGAGACTGAATTGTGCCTTTTAATTACAGTGCAGCTGTTGAGGCGCAGTGACAAAGAGCTTTCTTTTTCTGTATGCCAAATATGTGGTGACCAAAGATCTCCCAAGCTGAGATCACAGACAGCTGGGCCCCTCCTAGGATTTAAACCTCCAACGATTTCGTCATTAGGGCTCCTTCTGAGACAAACCCGGGAGCTATCTAGTCATAAGGGCTCCTTATGGGATTTAAAACCTCAAACCATCTGTCATATGGGCCTCTCTTTGGACTTAAACCTACAACCATCTGTCATAAGTGTGAGTCCTGCAACTTGAAACTCCAAAACATCTTGTCATAAGGGCCCATGCTGGAACCTAAACTCATAACTATCAGGTTACAATGCAGGTACCTTACCTGCTGCACCACCTGCTCATGCACTAATTTACCAAAACCAGTTTTGTGAGCACTAGGCATCACAAAACAGAGCTGGAGAGAAACCCTGTGAAACACCATGTGTGGTGTGACTTGGATGTGTACATGAAAGGTCAGGCAGGGGCTTCCAGGAAAGGTCCTGCAGTGGAACACTTGGAAAGTTATTTCATGCATAAGCAGAAACAGCCAGCTGTGTTAATCGGTCGAGTGTTAAAATGTCCGCTTGTTTTGGACAAGGGTATCTGCTCAGCCACTGAGAAACAAATAGATTAAGTATGTTTCTTCAAATGATGCAGTTAATGGGAAAAAGATCCATGTACCTGCCTCATTAAAGCAAGTGTTTACAGGTAAGGCACCAAAACCTCAATAAACCACGCAAGGTGGATTTAAGTCGCTTTTAAATAATATTTTATAACAACACAAACAGTTACATTTTCTCATTCATCCACAACTCAGCGGCATGTATGCTCAGTCATTTCATGTAGCTATTTAAAACAATATATCACGCTCAAACAAACAACTCTGCCTCGATCCCATACAAAAGCACTTAATAAATAATAATATAAACTCAGCTAAGTCAGGCACACTTACCGATAAATGTTCGTAAGCACCTTCTTTCATTGTACACCTCCCACAGCTGAAAGAAGGGGCAAAAAACGTTATGGGCACATTTTTATTATCTGCATCGTAAATGAGATTAAAAGCATTGTTATGCACAAAGGGTTTGCGCACCAAGACTGTGCTGGCCAGCGCCGGCTGCAGGGTTTCATAACCACTCCTCCTCAATGAAGTGAAAGCCTTCTAATTAAACCCAAGGCAGAGGTGCCGGCTGAGTCCAGCTGCGTTCTGGGGTGGCACACGGGCTAAACGGTCATCTCGCGAAATAGGGGCCGCTCAGCCAGCGAGCCACAAAGCGAGCCAATTAAGGTGACATTTTCCACATTGAGCCTTAGCTCCACGGGTGGGAAAGTCTGACATTAACAGACTCCTGTTTGTTCTTAAAGACAGCTGAGCAGAAATGTCTAACTGAAAAAAGGTGCTTTCAGGTTTCAGAGTGTTGTGCACAGGTAAAATAGGGTATGTCTTTCACGTATATAATTCTTTAGCATATAATATAAGTCACACACACACACACACAGGCTTATCAAATTATGAACAACTGGAACTAGAGGTCTATTCATAACTTTTGTTTGCATCTTTTAAGACACTTTTATAATTAAATCACTATCAATAAAACCTTAATGTAGATATTCCTTCATTTATTCACTGGTTAGGTTCTGTGAAAACCTAAAATATTTTGTAAGACTTACTTTAATACATTTATTAACTGAGCTATATAAAATTAAAATTTTAAATGAATATAAAAATTCTTCATATCCACATAGCACCTATTCACTTTTAAATGCTGACTGATTTATCTCATAAACATGTGCCATGTTCCTCTTTTTTTTTTTTTGACATGAGCTATAAGCACTGTAGAACTAAGTCAAATTAAGGAGGTACCATAATCATTCTGCTTGTGTGCGCCTTACTCCTATTTACTAGCGTTGAGGGTAAAGACAGGGTGTGTTCACTCAGGCACAGACATCTCATAAAATAGGTATGTGAAAAAATTAAAGTTAAAACAAATAATCAATGGGAAATGTATCTTCATAACTCAACTGCTTAATAATATCAGGAGTGACTGTATACGCCATCAGAAATAAACCTTACATCAATATAGACAGCAAATTAGAATGTTCTTTAGGCTGTGAAAGTTCAATATTTTTGAAGTCTGAGATAAAACAATGCACCCAATAAGACCAGCTCAACAACCCTGTCACAGTCCACTGTTAACTTTACAGATGTGTTTTGTCTTTGGTTGGTCCACATGCCATCTACACTCAGAGTTCCAAAGTACATTGCACAGTAGAGACTCACCTTGATCTTACAATCCATGGAGCAGGAGAGCAGCAGATGACCAGACAGAGGAAAGAGCCGGATAGCACTGACACCCTGGAAGAAAACCAGAAAGATACATTAGTGGAACACATATGAAACTGGAGCAGACCTTGAACATGCACAAATCCCCTGCATCGTCTGCTTTTTCATTCTTCATGTGTGTTTGGCTAGAATATTGGTTGTGTGTGTGTGTGTGTGTGTGTGTGTGTGTGAGTGAGTGTGTGAGAGAGAGAGAGAGAGAGAGAGAGAGAGAGAGAGAGAGAGAGAGAAATCCAGAGACAGGAATACAACACCCCCCCATGACTCGCACATGTTACGGGGGGGAGGGGGGGGTGGTTCTCCAGCCTCACCCTTCCACAGTCCTTCAATGACAACCTTTAAACAAGTGAATCCATCTACACATCACAGCCACAAGGTATCCATCATGCTCCGCACAGCAGGAACACCTCTGCATACCTCATTCCAGCAAAGGGATTCGCATTTACAGAAACAGCCTAGTTGGAGCAGATCCAAACCAAGGAGAGTAAAATAACAGGCATTTAATGGATCATAGCAGCCCCTCCCTCAGCCCCAACCAGTGCCCACCGTAATGAAAACTTTATATGAGGACTATGAATGGACTTGGGAGGTTATCACTGATATTTGTACAAACAGAAGTATGGCAGCAAAAGACCATCAGTGAGAAATCAACATGATCCAAGAAGTCGTTCATCTAAACATTACAAACAAGTGCAACAAAACAAACCACTTGTCGATCACAGGGTCTCAGTGGTCTGGGCTCTATACCAGAAGCATATGGTGTGAGGCAGGGTATACCCTGAATGTGATGCCAATCCACCTAATGGAGATCTCACACATATCAGTCACTCACACACACATTAAGGCCAAGTCAGTCACCAATTCAAGTGGAACACATGCCTTTGGACTGAGAGAGGAAACTCACACAAATTCTATACAGACCAGGCAAGATTCTAACCTGCAGTCACATCCAAATGCTCAGGAGCTCTAAGGCTCTAGGCCTAGCCACCACCTCTGTGCCACCCTGGGTCATTTTCAACCGTAGAAGAACCTGTCAGCTGTTCTGACATCTTCAGCAGACATGTCAAGCTACAACCTTAAACATCAAACTGACCAAAACTGTTCCTTGGCATGCCCAGAAATGCTCTCACACACTACAAAAATGCACTGTACTGTAGACAGGGAAAATGCAGACATACGCAAGGGGGGGGGGGGGGCTCATTCTTTTAAATCTTAAAAAAATTATTTTTTTCTTTCCTTCTTCCTTATTTAAAACTTTAAACTTTTTAAAGCCAGCCTGGTTTCTGGCCTCCATTCTCTTTTAGCTCCAAGATGACAATAACGGACTTCAGGTCTCAGACTCGGAAACCCCTGATGAGTTTCACAGCCTATCCTGCAGCGATGAGCAGTGCTGAGAAAAGGAGGTTTTAAGGAAGGCTGAAGTTAAAAGGGAAAGAAAATCTCCCCCTTCACCTCCACCTCCTGAACAGGTGGTCAATTAGCATCAAAACTGTCACTTTAACCATTCTTTCAAAAAGGGAATACAGGTAGAAATATTGCTCTGAGTAGGGTCACAGTTTCCGCCTCTTGAGCTGAGCAGAGTGCCGTGCCGCAGAAGGCTATAAAAAGCTTGGCCCCGTCTACTGCACATTCAGTACAGAACTCGAAGCAGTCGTTCACGGATTGGTCTGTATTGCACCCTGTTCCTCTCCACTGACCTTGAGACTGGACTCATTGTCAACACAAAGTTACAATAGGAGAGTCCACAAGATGTTTCAAGTGTCACCTAAACACTAACCACCAACTTTTTGCAAGAGCAGAGAACAGGGAAATGAAGGCAGGGTCTTACCTTGGTGTGTCCAGACCAAACATGGATCTGCTTCTTGGGCAGGTAGCATTTCTGAGGAACATCTGCAGAGCGCAAATTGATGCCAACGTCCTGAGGAACATGCAGGTATGACCTGCCCTGGTAGTCGTACATGTCTTTGACTGTTGGGGACACATAAACAGACACAGGTGTGACAAAGTGAAGGTGGACCATTAAGTCTGTGATGGCACATATATGTGAAAGCAAATCTGCAGAAAATTTCTCATCATTTCATAATCACCACACTGGGGAAGGGCCATTCAGAAACTTGTCAACAGCTCAGGTGTTTTTGCACACCTGGTTACTATTTTAATCTGACAGTTGTGTTTTCTTCTCCTCCCAAATGCGAACACTTTGTCGTTTTAAAAAAAAAAAAAAAAAAAAAAAAAAAAAAAACTTTGACCATGTTCACAGTCTGTCACTAAATATCCTGCCAACAACNTCGTTTTAAAAAAAAAAAAAAAAAAAAAAAAAAAAAAAACTTTGACCATGTTCACAGTCTGTCACTAAATATCCTGCCAACAACTTTCCTCCAGTTAAAAGTCAACCCAAGTTCACTCACAACACTGGAGTAGGTAGAAACAGCATGAATACATAAGCAACCAATTAGACATTTCACAGACTGGCCCCTGTCATTTGGAAACATATTTCCAGAGAAAATGGAATTTTGCCCATCAGAGTAATGACAAGTAGCTGGAACTGGGGTCATGCCAGGCCCAGCACACATACTGACCCACCAAAAGCACACAGTCAAAGCTTCACCCAACTCACCATGCACAATTGTCTTCTCCTCTGCGGGGGCGTCCTCCTCGTTTTTGCCTTTCTTCTGTCTTTTGGCAGTGATCTCATCCAACTCCTTTTGTTCCTCCTTTTGGAAAACAGGGAAAAGAGCGTCCTTTAAATACCACGTCCTTGAGCCAGAACCCACTTTGGCACTGCCCACCCCCGCCTGCAAACCTGTGGGTTTCAGTGCAAAAATCACCCGTCAAACTGCCATCAACTGCTCTGCGAATTAATGAGCACTTCTGAGAATGCGTTTTAACCATGAACAATACTAAGAGGGGATAAAAGAAAGGAGGCTTCTAAACAGATAACAGATTCTTTGCAAAAGACTCCATTAAAAAATCTCTCTGAAGAAAACAAGAAAAGGAAATGCATTAGCCTAAGGATCAAATTGCAATTCTTTCCACAAGAGTAAATGCTGGGCAGACCAAGGTGTGTTTCAGCATTCAAACAGACATTTCAATATTATGAAAAGTATGTTTCAGCACCTTTACACCCACTGATGTCAGCAGTGTCATCACCTTTAGTGACAACATCAGAACAAAGTTTATTCACCATATACATTTGCATGTATTAGGCCTTTTTTTCAGTGTTTGGTCATATGACACAAAAGACATACAACACAGTTCACATGCTGTGCATATGCTCATGATATAACTATACAGCTAGTAAGTGCAGCACAATATCTTCCAGTGTACAACCCCACCACAATCATGTCTAACAGAGCACTGATGACAGCACCCAAATGGACAGTAAAGGACCCAGTAAAGGGAAAGTTTCCCACCACAATGCAGACAAATTGCACAGTCCTGTGAGGTGACTGCTTTCAGTAAACGTTGTAGCTCACCTATAAGCAACCTAGCTTAGAACCGCACAGAAAAAAGGTCAGTGAAAGAACTATTGAGATATGTCCATCGGGCAATCGCCAATATGTCCATTTTCTGGCAACTCTGCAGACCTTTAATTTGATGATGCCCCATCACAAACATGAACTTTAAAATCAGTGTTAAGTACCATAGAGCACAACTTCAAATTGCAAGCTGTTTTTGAAAAAGCATCAGTTAAATTAACCTAAGAGAAACATATGCCTGCACTGAAAACAGCTTCATTGCTAAGACCTAGGTATAGGTGCCATAATACAGTGTATGACCTGTGTTAAAGGACTACAAACAGCATTCAAAGAATGAAGCATGTACCAAACCGAAATGCATGACTGAACTGAACCGATTAATCAGATGTTCAGCAGCCTCCAGATAACACAAAGACATCGTTGCACAACAAACTCACCTCCGAAGGCTTGGCCACTTCCTTTTCATCCACGTACTTGGCCCACGGTCCAAGGAAATTATCAATTTCAGAGGCATCTCCACCTTTGACTTTTTTCCTCTTCTCTCCCTTCTTAGCCCCTGCTTCAAACACAGTCAGGCCTACACAAGAGTGAGCAAGCAGAGGGTTAAAACAGACCACCTGTCCGTGCTTGTGTGTCTACAGATACAGTATAGAAGCCACACAACCATATAAGACTCCCTGGGGATACAATATTGGTCCTTCACATCTCAAATGCAACACAAAATTTAAAAAGCAATATCTCCCTGAGACCCAGCTATTCAATTTTGCCATTCAGGAATCCATGCATGGGGTAATGCTTCTAACTAGCATTAAAATGAATGTCTTGGAATTTCTCGGATTGCAAGACAATGGCAGTGGTTGTCTGTGTCCCAGTAAACAATAAGACAAAACAGTATCCTAATTAACACATTAAAACAAATATTGATCATTTTTGGCTAATGTTGAGGATTCAACTTTTAATTAAAAATAATTTATTATGCATTTCTGGGGTGGAAAACGAGATTTCAAATTTTTGAATGCATGATGCCATGTAACCCCTCATTTGCTATCGTGAAGGAGGCAGTTACAAAGGACACACAATAAGACCTACCTATAGACTTGTTGTACATAGATTATATTAGTCCTGATGGTTGATTGGGAGGACAAACTGAAGGTTCATAAATGGAAGAGGATGGGAAAAAGAGGATGTATGTGTATGTGATGTATGCATGTAAAAGAGGAATCAGGCAAGTAGCCATGCAGAGAGTGTGGCAGAACAGCAAGTACAAACTCCATCAGATGTACATAATGTGAGAAATGGGTTTGTGTGAAATGCAGCAGTGCGAATGGTAGGCTCCAGAAAGCTAGCTAGCTCATCATACATATATAGAACTTGTAATGTCAGCACACAAGTTACTCTCAACAGCAGAACACCAAAAAATGTTATGCTGAAGACATGGAGCAAAAACATGTTGACAGGTTGTTACCTTAGAGACATATTGGACTCAACAGGAGAAGCAGACCTAGTGATCGCAACTAGAATAAGACGTGGGTGGCAGAAATATAGGGCTCTACTTCCCACGCTTAAGACCAAGGCAGCCTCCATAAGAATGAAAACTAGATGCTTAATACCAAAACATCTGAGGAAACTAAAAAAGAACAAAAATGGGAATGAATTGGTGTGATGTGTTGGTAAAAGATACAAAAGTAAGGAACTCCAACTGGTGTTGAACCCATCAGGTCTGTTTTAAAAAATTTCTGTTTTTTAAAAATTTTTTTATAAACCAGAGAAGTATGCCTAAAATACTTTTTGTAGAAATACATAAAACAACTAAAAACATAAGCAAACAACCAGTACTCAAGTGTATTATAGAATCATTGTATTACAGTAATTGAAGGCAAAATATCAAAAAGAAGCTATATGGTAGCAATGCTGCAAAGGTCCTACATTCTGCATCACTATGTAGTGATGAAAACCATCAGTCACCATAGGATGAGCAAGACAAACTCCTACCTTTCTTTTTCTCTGCCTCCTCCACAGCTCCTATGTAGGTGTTGGATGAAACCTGGCTATTGTCCAACGAGGGATCAAGGGCATAGCCTGAAAAAGGAAAATCTCACTCAGCATTCAACATGTTACTTGACAGGGAGAATTTATAGAAACCCATATCTTTCTCTAAATAAAGTTCTAAACATAAAAAAAACCCTCTAAAATATTGTTCCCATGGAAAGTAAAGAAGGGTAGGTTACAACACCCTTTAGAAAGGGACAGAAAATAGATTTTTGTATCACAGTTATGTTCAGTAAAGTAAATGGGGCTTACAAGGTGATGATTGCAAACCAAATCTAATGCTCAACCCAACCACCCACTCCAGAAAATGGTGTAGCTTCTCTTGCATACCAAAGGTGGAGAAAGTTCTCCTCTGCTGCTCAAACATGAAGTCATTGACATGGGCTGGCTCAGCAAACCCTGACAGCATGTTCCTGGGAGCTGCCATCTGTTGTGTTTTGAAAGGGTTCACCGGGCCAAACTGTGAAGAAACAGGACATCACCATTGTCATTGGCAGTTAACACAATAGTTATTACAGAGTGAACCCTGAGGACACAGGTCATACGGAGCTGCTCTGCCCACATGTGGGAAACGCAGCACTTACTTCAGGCGCAAACATTGTCTCGTATTTTGGATTGAAGGTGACCTCCTTGATTGAGGGGTCCAGATGGGAACCTGTCTCCACATCCTCCTGCAATGAAGGGAAGTAGTTATTAGCTTCTCTTTCCAGCATTGTTGGCAGGCGACCTACTGATTAGAACTGCTACCTTACAATGAGAAGACCCAAGTTTGTATCCAACTCCTGCTGTAATTCTTTTGATCACAACACTTACCATGACTGACTCTGTCAAAAGCTGTTCAAATACCTCAATATAGAAAGAGCACACTGTAAAATGCTTTGGAGCACAGTGTCAGCTAAATGAATATATAATAATACCCAAGCTGTTCATGTACAACAGTGACTCCTTCCACACTGGTAAATCGACCCCCAGTGATGCACCTGCGACACAGATGAATGTTCGTGCAGGCACGTGTACATACTGAGCGATCACCTAAATAAATATAAGAAATAAATTACAGTAAATGTTTAAAAAGGAACATATTAGTAACTGGTGTGTTTGAGAGCAGTTTGTGGCTACCCAGAAAGTCAAAACCACCTTCTATATGCGTGCTTTTTAGTGGCAATGAGGATCTAAGCAGAAAAGAATAACTAGATCATTACAACCTAAAGCTGTACTGCACTGCCTGAAAAATAACAAGCAGAACTGTTGACTAACAGTTGCAAGCAAAGCTTGAGGAAACAGACAGTAAGGTACTAAAATAACTTCTAGAATTTGAAGAAAAGAAAAAATTTAAAGCAAAATCTTCCCCTCATTTTGCCGCCGCTGCCCGCTTCAGACTGTGAGGCGTTAGCATTTCGGCTAAACGCTTACCTTCACGGCGACCTCCGGGGCTGAATTTAGGACGGCTAGTGAAGGTTTTTTCGCAGAACTTAAAGGAAGAAGGTGAGCGACGGCGTCTGGATCTATTTTCTCTGGAGCGGAGTTAGACTGGTCTTCGTTATCTGAATCAGAGTCGGAACCAGTTCCATACGAAACGAGGGAACCCACAGCGGACGCCATCTTAAACAGTGTAAATATCCGGGTCGGAATCTTCCTGAAAGATATCTAGTGATACTTGTTTATCTTAATACTTACCAAATAACATTTATTGCCACTGTTAATATAATTCCAATAGTTTCTGTTGAATATATGGCACTAGAAATACATCAAAAAATAAAGCATGACGTCAAGATGCATTTTTTAAAAATTTTATTTCTCTTTTAGGACACCGTGACGTAGGTAGAAAGTACTTTTTCATCAAACTCAACAGTGATTGGGTTAAACGTGGTAAAAAATGACCTGTGAGCCTATCAAAGAACAGGCGAAGAGAAAAACAACGCGTATATTCGGCAAATGTGTCTGCCTGAGAACTGTAATTTGTTCAATAAAGTACAACAGACCTTTTTGTAGCCTAAAACAAATACATTTATGCAAATATATGTGTGCACAATACCGTAATGGGGATCGCCCAACGGTTCTATGTGTGTCTTCCTTAATATAACATTTTGCTTGTGTACAATAGTTACGCTTTTGTAAACTCGAGAGCCCATTAGCTTCATGGTTACAGTAAAGACACATATATCTTGTTTTATTATATTCGCTTGAACGCCCCATGGTAGAACGCATGTATATATTTGGTTGCTTTATTAAAGCTGTTTCGATATTTTAAAACGCAAGCGGTAACAATTATGGGCATATAATAAACGTGTATATACCTAGTAACCATGGGAATTGTCTCTCACACACAGCTAAAACTACTATTAATTTTTTTTTTGTTCCGGATCAGAATGGACATGCATTGACACTTAGTGTCAAGCATCACCAACTGTCCCCCTCGACAGTTATAATCACTCCATTCATCCTCTCCGACTTTATTCTTTTCAAAACTAATAAAACCACCACAATAAATAATTAATAATTAAAACCGTCACATAGAAAGTAAAACTAGGTTATAAAATCCTAGTTAAAACCAACAAATATTTCTGATACATGACGGTGAAGATCTAAGACAGTTGAAAACACACCCCAAGGCTCTAGTTAAAAGGCTAAAGGAAACTTACCGGCAGCTCCACCGCAGAAGATGGGCGGTCCCCTGGCCGGTTCCAGGGTGCTGCCGGACTCAACCTCCCTTTGTGGGTATTAAACACGTCTTCCCCTTTTACATTAAAAGTATTAAAGATAAACACACGAAAATATAACCAAAGAACTAATTATAAAACAAATGATAAAAATAAACAAAAAACTATTAATTATATTACAGTTTTACTCTGTATTGATGTATTACGGCAGGTAATTAGGCTGAAGGGAAATAAAACAATCGACCGTATCAATTTCTCATGGGGGTGGGGAACTTGAACACGTCGCCCGCCTTCTTGAGATTCGATTGGACGCCAGTACGCTAGAGGGCGTGGTTATTCTAAAATGGCTCAATTGGAGCGCAACATGCAAAGTGTAAGCGATGAGTCCAGGGCTCTCTTTGGGCGGGTCTCCAACAATGGAGAGTGGAATGTACCACCTTCACGAGTGGGGTGTCAAACTGCTCAGATAAAAGTCACAGATATTGCGGTTAGAAATAAAAATGCGCTAATTGTTTGGTGTCTGTGTAAAAATTTTGTTTTTGATTTCTTGCCACACTTCACGGGAAATCTTTTATACCGTGTGAGCTTCTCCGTTTTTTACATGGCAGCCCCCACCCCCCCGCGGGGAAACGGTGCGTTGTTCCTGCGCTCTTATCCCAGACTAGTTGTTCTCGTCCCAGCGCTGACACGACCAGGGTGCGGGATGGGAGTGTGTGTGTGAGCCCGAGGATCCTGAGGAGAGCACGGTCATCCAGGCTTTACAATTTACAGAAATGGCGAGGAACTAAGGAAGAAAGATCTGTCAGGTACGGCGTTGCACTTTCCACACGCGAACTCGGTGGTTTCCAGAAGGAGTGTCCCCACACACACAAGTTGGTCTTTTTTCCTAGGGATCAGATTTGGTTTTTCTTTCCTGCGCAGATGCGTGTGTGACATGGTTGTCCGGCAGACAGGAGGTGTTGTTGTGTGTTAGGGAGTGCGGGACCGCGCCGGTTTTGAGTGACAGGTGAGCGTCGGTAATACCGTACTACACTGCCTGACAAACTGCTACCTGGGCAACTATTGTTTATTGTTCGCGTGAAAGTGGTCGGGTCTAATCACGAGCCGCCGTGTCACGATTCCTTTTTGCGGGAAAAAGGTGTCACCCCTCCTTTTTGCGGGAAAAAGGTGTCACCCCTCGTGCAATTGTAATTATAATGAGCGAAAATAGAAGTGCGGGATAAAACTCCGAAAGCGTAGTTCAAGTGCCGGTGACATACATAGTAATGAGCATTTTTAAATGCAATTCAAAGACATAACACAATATAAAATAACAGCAATAATGTAACAGTGCCTGTTGTATTAAATATAATAGTACGTGGAGCTTTTTAATGCCGTGCACAGATATAATAAATAATGTATGTTAAAGTGTAATAATGCATATTGCACTTTAGTACCTGGCACAAATATAAGAAGGCATGCACGTTAACCTTTCAGTGGAAGACGCAAACCTCTTAAAAACATACGGGCTTTCGTTCGAATTTTAAGTTTTTGAACAAAAATAATACGCAGCATCCCTGCGCAAAATTCATGCAGGAGAACCAAAGTGCCAGAAAGTGCGAGGACGTCTACATTCGACACCACCTGTTCTCGGAAATGTTTTTCATCCGCGAATTGGGGCGAATGACTATTTCAGCGTGATTTTTAATGTGGTTTATCGTGCCGGAGAGCGGGTGGAGGCGCTCTGCGGGGGTCACACAGCGTGCTGCTTCTGCACGTGGATCTGAGCGCCGGGGAACCGTGGAGACAAAGCGAGAAGCCGCCTGGTTTGTGTGTCTGTGCTGCGAGGAGCCCGCGGTGTCACATCCAGCGCGGTGACACACGCAGCCCATCCCCGTCATTCTTTCTGTGGCGGCCGGTTTGCTGCACAAACACTCTGCGCCCCGGGCTCTGCAGTCGCTCCATTACCATTTTTTATGAATCAGAGCAGAAGTGTCGCTCGTGGCCGTGGTCTGCTCGACGAGTGCCGAGGCCGTGGGAGAAGCGCGCGCGAACGGAATCCATTGTGCTTGACCCGTGTTTCCATCTCCTTCCCGTTCGGTATCATCTGTAAATCGGGCGCGCGAGGCGCGGAGACGAGCGCGCGCCACGGCGTCGCGCGGTAGCGGTTCCTCGCGGACCGAATTTATCACGTTAAACGTGTAAAATACCGAAGTAATTTCGACACATGCTTTTCAAAATGCTTGTTTTACCTGGACTGTTATACGTTTGCTGTGTTTCTGGCTCGTTCGGCTGAAGTGCACGGTGGTGAATTTGAGCCAAACGCCGAGAAGCACGATGTGTACATATGAAAATATTCGTATAAACAATTGACGGCTAAATTGCTAAGTTAAGGTTAGTATCTCACGAAATACGTCAAAGTCAGCAAGTTCTCACAATTGCTATTATGCGAGGCAGGTAAAAATAATAAAAAGATGTCCTCTGTCCTCTATATGTGTATAATGTGTTTTGTTTATAAAATGAACACGGATTCTACTGCTTTAAGTGACTGGCGCTGTGTGAAGATTTTAACCAGAATTTACACCACAGTCTCCATTCTCTTCATCCCCTTCAGTTACATTTCAAATGACCTAAATAAATTATCCATCTATTTGTTTTGCACGTTATATGGACCGGTATGGAGATGATGGCGATAGTTTTGAAATAATTTAAATAAATAATAATGTAAAACATAGTTTAATATCACCCATTCTCTCTCTCTTTTTTCGTCCCAGTTCTGCTTTTATTAAGCTGTTTGCAGGATGAAAATAAAGATTTTGGCGGCACAAACCTTCACATTACAGGCAGTCGTGTAGAGCTGCCGAATTTAGGTTTGCAAACATGTTCATTTTATTATGAAATCGTTGAGAATATATGCACTCGGGCCACTTTATTAGGAACGGCATTTTAACACTCGGCCGGACCCCCTTCGCTCTCAGA
>UFQX01000870.1:163660-188591 GCA_900497675.1 Arapaima gigas | reverse complement strand
GGTAGCCTTAGCCTCTGTAGCCGACGTATCCTGCTCGGCTGCTGGAATACCAGCAGGTGTATGCGCCATTTCAACTGGGGAAGAAGGAGGATGAGGTAGCACTCCTAGGTTGACTAACTCCACATGCACAAGATCTCTAATGCCTTTCTTAAGCAGGCCCCTAGGAACCTGAACACCATAGTGGGCTGCTACCGTAAGGAGGTCAGNCAACTGGGGAAGAAGGAGGATGAGGTAGCACTCCTAGGTTGACTAACTCCACATGCACAAGATCTCTAATGCCTTTCTTAAGCAGGCCCCTAGGAACCTGAACACCATAGTGGGCTGCTACCGTAAGGAGGTCAGCCTTACGACACATTTCCAGCTTCTCCAGGCTTGGAGAGGCAACAAACGAACCCAAGTCCATAGCTTAACACCACTGAAGCAAAAACTACCGAGACATCAACAAAAGACAATACAACTAGCACCAAAATCATACAAAGGCCATAAACAACCTGACAAACTGTCCTGGAAATATACTCCCGGACAAGCTCCCAATTGTTACGCCCCCACTACTGACTCCTGTCCAGGCGGTGGAGCGGGAGCATAAACAACAAGCAGCTCACACAAAAATAGTGAAATAGGTGGTTTGTAATTTATTCAGTGTATGATACAATATACAAGTATATACAAACAAAGGTGCTAACCTGGATAGAGAACTTGGACGGTGCCTAAGCAAAGAAAGAAACAAAAGTTGCCACTAACCTGATCTGTATTTTCAGTGTCTTACCTATTCCTAATGTAGTGGGGGAAAAAAAAAAGAATCTACCTAGCTACGCTAGTCTAAACTAAAATAGAAAATACAGGGGTTGGCACCCGCCCACTTACCTAATGCGTGTAACAGTACGTACAACCCTACGTGAAGTACAGTGTAGGTGCGCGCACATACTACCCTGTTCTCAATCCAAGCCAACAACCCAGTGAAAAACGTGACATCAAGTGTGTGACTATTTACACAGCTGACTAGACAAAAACCACTATCCCAAAACCAAAATCCTTAATCCAAAACAAAGTCAAGCCAGAAGTCACACGTAACAATATAACAAAGCCAAATACAAGTAGCAAAAACAGCAAGCAAACAAACAATTGAGCCAAATAGCTAGCTTATGGGTGTCGTGGTGCTGCTTATCAAGGGGAAAACCCGCCCCCAGGTCATCGGTTGGCACATTCTGATAGGTTGATGGCCGATGATTGACGGACAGAGCAAACCACCTGTGACACAGAACAGAAGAGAGACGGAAAAAACATAAAAACAACCGCCAAACGGCAGGAACGACACAGACACGTAACACCAGCTTTCAAGAAACGGTCGACGTATGTCATGGCGGTGTTTGTCCGTTGGAGGCCGTTGACAAAGTCAACCGCGATGTGAGGTCAAAGCCGTTGAAGCACGGGCAAGTGTTCCAGATCTTCAGCCAATGGAGTGTATGGAGCTTTGCCCCAGGTGGAATAAGCCCTTACAAACTCTCTGGCGTCTCTGGTCGTGGTCAGCCATCGGACGTACCTTCGAAGAAGCACCAGGGTGCGCTGCAGGCCACGGTGACCGGAAGAAGAGGAGGAGTGAATCCACTGCAGCGCCTCAGAACGACAGACTCTGGGGGTGTAAAGGCACGGAGGGGTGTCTCCCGTGGTGGAGGATCCTGTCCTCAATCCCCTAATAAAGCAGGGCCACCACCCGGCTGGCCGGAATGATGAGCTCTGGAGACACCCCTGATGGGTGGTTGTGTTGACGGGAGTGGGGTCCACTTTAGTGTTCTTCAAGCCAGGATAATACGATAGGTGGAAGTTAAACTGCTTGAAGAACAAAGCCCACCTACCGGGAATTAAGTTGTTTGGCCTGTTAAATGGTTAGTAGGTTCTGGTGATCCGTCCGAATCAGAACTGGCTCCCTGCGGCCCTGGATCCAATGCCATCTGAAACAAGGGAACCAAAATTACTTGCTTTGCCACTACGTCTCCATGTGCTTTTATACCCTAATGTAGTTTTCTATGATCATGAAATCTGTTTTTGAAAAACTACACAACTGTACATCCAGCCCAGTTTTCTGGGGTGGGTGGACAATGCGTTACACAGTTGAGTTACTAGCCACAGCTCCAGAGAGTGGCTACGCCAGCATAGTCCAGTGAGACAGGCTTGTCCCTTCTCCCTGCTCCTCTCTGCTCTTTAAATCAAAGCTCTGATGTTGCCATTCATGCTCATCCTAGGACTGACAGCCCACTCCTACTGAGGAGTAGCAAAGAAATGGCTAAACTGGCCCATTACACAGATGACATTACATTACTTGCGTGTTTGAATGAGTCACTCGCAACACGTAGAGCCTGGTACAGACATTCAGTTGTACCCTTTGGCATGGTGAAGAACGTTAACTAGTGATTTATCGTGTATTTTGTCAGCTGGAAAGACACAGAGGACAGCATCAGATGTTTTTCCCACTGCACTGAGGTGTTGCCAGGGCTTACTGGGAACAATGTTTGACTAAGGCCAGACAAAAGATGGACCTGTGGAAGGTCAAGTTCCATTTCCTTCATAGAAAAAATGCTCCTCATGTTTTTCTCCATATTGTTTGACCATTCACACCAGTGCTTCAGTTGTCCCTGCTGTCATCTGTTGAAGTCCTAGACCAACATCAGAGCAAATGCCAAGACCTAGCTGGCCCACTACAGCTTTGCTTTAACTTAAAGTAACACCACTGCAGTTGGGGCAGAGACCTATCTCAAACACGGGGCTTTGTATAAGGCCCCGATTGCGAGCACTTTAAGGGCTCAAGGAGCACACATGGATCAAGGTCCACTACAGGTTTTAGACCACCGTCTATGGTGGGATTTAAGGGTATGAGCCTTCTGCGTAAGTTTCTGGGCAGCGTAGTCCTGCACAAGGTGGCCAGTCATCCAAATCTGGCAATGATTAGAGTGTGGAGAGGGTGAAACTGTTGTGAGAAACCATCTGGTCCAAACGAGGGGAGACTTGGGCATCGAGGGCGTGTAAGGAAACCTTGGCAAAGCTTAAATTTGAATTAGAGACAGATGTCACACAATGGGGTCACTTGCAGGCTTCGGAGAGCTAGAAGGGCCTCTTTTGGCTATAATGCCGAGAGTTTTGTGGCATCTTCTTCATTCTCACATAAGAAATACACGTTTTCTGAATGTATCGAAAGAGATGTGGAGTGTTGTGAAAGTAAATACCCATTAGAAGGAAGGTAAGGTGTACTGCTGCACTTTGAGTTTCCTTTTAAAATACATTACAGGCTAAAGGCTTGGGATTTGGCTTTAATCTGGCTTTAAGTACGCATCCTGCAGTGTTTACATTTGCCGGTTTTATTAAACATATTTCATCTGCATGGATATTTGCATGATATTTTAACAATTTATTTAGGTTGTCCACTGCTAGTACTTGGGGGTCCACATCAGAAATAAACTGGACTGTATAAGAAAACACAGAGCAGGCTGTACTCTATTAGAAGACTAAGGTCCCTCACCACATGCAGCAACATCCTCTACGTGTTCAACCAGACCACAGTTACCAGTGTTAACTTTCATGCCGTGATGCGCTTGGGATTAAAACATCACATCTGAAGAGAGGCAAAGACTCAATGAACTGATCAAGAGGGCAGGTTTCATCATTGTTCAAAGTTTGGTGGAAGTTATGGCAGAGTCTCCTCATGGACAGTGGCTCACGTCCCCTAAATGAAGTGATCACCGTGAGCTTTTTCAGCCACCTGGTTATTCACCTTAGGTGCATTAAGGAGCACTTCTCAGAGTGCCTGCCAACAGCCATCATCATCCAGCTGTAAGTTTCAACCTCTTTTACTTGTTGTCCTGTGTAAAATCTGAAGTCTACTGAGTAAAATTCTGTGGTCAACAGTACCAAAGGCAGCATTCAAGTTCATCAGCATAAAAACTGAAGTATCAGACAAGAAAGATGCATCTTTCACATAACAACACAGGTTAAAGCTATTCCAGTGCTATGACCAGGGCAAAAACCAGGCTGAAATATCTAAAGTATATTATGATGAGAGAGATGAATTTGTAAAGCTACAGTGTTTCCTAAGATCTTGAACAAAAATGGCAGGTTAGAAATAGCTTGATAGCACTATAGTCTACATCCAGAAACTGCATTTATAAATAATTTGGTGGGAACTGGGTCTAATGGAGAACTGGTACTTTTAATCAATAGAATTAGCACAATGACATCCTCTACAGAAAAGCTAAACCTCATTAAGTGATGCGCACAAAGTATATTGTAGTAAAGCTGGCTGTGGACTTTGGTGAGGACAATGAAGCCACAAGAGTTTCTGTAATGCTAAGTTTATTTATAGAAGGCAGGGGAAGGAGGTTACACCCAGGAAGGGTGCACTGATGCCTTGTTTTTTTTTTTTTTTGCCTGAGGACCACAAAGCTCATCATTCTGAGCTAGTAGCAGTGACAAGCCCTTGGTGTCTGGGCTTCCCAGGCCCCCTGCTGCTAGTCGACCCGTCCAGACTGCTTTGCTGTATGCCAACCTGGAAGGAGTGGACCTCACACGATGCTTCGGGGACTCAACTCTTCTGAACTAGATGGTACGACTGACACCTTAATGAGTTCTAATTCATTATTTAAAAGAACATACGTTTATTACTGGTATTACAAATAGAATTACGCTGCTTTGGAACAGTTTCAAATAAGAAAAGACTACTGTTGTAATGCCGGTGTTAGGAAGCAGATGCGTGCAGGTGCAAGATGACAATCTCTGTTTATCGATGAGGGATGTTCCAAAGGTGTGGTCACAAAATGGGCAAGGGTCAAAACCACTAGTCAGTACAGCACAGGCAAGGTCACAGGAAAGGATGAGGCGTTAACAGTAGTGAGACGAAACCACAGGTCAATATCGGTTAGGGCACACAGGAGAAATGCTCAGTACGCACAGACAAGTCATGGGCAATACTTCACAAGGGTTTGCTGGAGGACACAGGTCTATATAGGGCATGGGGAACAAGGAGCAGGTGCAAGTGAGTACAGGTCAGGAGGGAGCGAGTCCGGAACAGGGGGCGTGACAACTGCCTGTTTTTCACAATTAATTTCAGTAACATTCAGAACTGGTGTAAAAGAAAGAAGGTTGTGAGGCTAGAACAGTGCACACAACAGAAATTAAGATGGAAGTGATTGTAAGAATTTAAAGAGCTAAGCCACCCACCACCATCAACTGTTCTCTACAGCCCTGAGCACAGTAACATGTCACTACAGTGAACTGCCTTCTTCATTTATTTTAAATTGTTCTCTACACTTATTCTTTAACATCAATTTCATTATGGAATAAACAACTCCGGGACCTGGAATCACCAGTCCACCAGGTCTCACCTCCCGTCTGGGAACAGAGGGGTCGGTGCCTGTGTGTGCTGCACTGGGCAATGTTACAAGGTGTTTTACCGTATTTTTCGATAGTTGGGAACATAGGTTTGGGGTTTCCGGATGGGATGGAACACAATTTTACTTTTCCCATTTAAGGTAATGTAAATAGGATCCCGGTTTATGCCATTTCAAACTGCATAGCATTTTCAGGAATGAATTAGATGCATGAAATAGGATTTACGGGTTTTTATTATGTATGTGTTACTATTAACATTATTATGTGTGTGTATTTGTTATTATATGACGATCAGATAATATGAGTAATCAGTTCAGGAATTTAAAACTACAAAGAGATGGCAAACTTTTCTGCATGTTAACACATTGCTCATATGTCTGTGTTTAAACACAGATCATACGAAACATACCTCAGTTTCTTCCATCTCAGAATCTCTGCACCCAGAACTGCCAATGGAACCAGATCTGAAAGTGACAGAATAAAAAAAAATTACTAAACCCACAGAAAGTCATTGCAGGAACTTTATCATCAAAAAATGCACAGTAAAAGAGGGTTTATACACACGAAACAGTGCACCGACAGAAATTAAGGTGGAAGTGATTGTAAGAATTTAAAGAGCTAAGCCTCCCACCACCACCAACTGTTCTCTACAGCCCTGAGCACAGTAACATGTCACTACAGTGAACTGCCTTCTTCATTTATTTTAAATTGTTCTCTACACTTATTCTTTAACATCAATTTCATTATGGAATAAACAACTCCGGAACCTGGAATCACCAGTCCACCAGGTCTCACCTCCCGTCTGGGAACAGAGGGGTCGGTGCCTGTGTGTGCTGCACTGGGCAACGTTACAAGGTGTTTTACCGTGTTTTTCGATAGTTAGGAACGTAGGTTTGGGGTTTCCGGATGGGATGGGAACACGATTTTACTTTCCCCATTTAAAGTAATGTAAATAGGATCCCGGTTTATGCCATTTCAAACTGCATAGCATTTTCAGGAATGAATTAGATGCATGAAATAGGATTTACGGGTTTTTATTATGTATGTGTTACCATTAACATTATTATGTGTGTGTATTTGTTATTATATGACAATCAGATAATATGAGTAATCAGTTCAGGAATTTAAAACTACAAAGAGATGGTAAACTTTTCTGCAAGTCAAAAACAGACGTATGAGCAATGTGTTAACACAGATCAGACTAAACATACCTGAATTTCTTCTGTCTCCTTTTCACCACAATCACCGTACCCACAACTCCCAATAGACCCACAACTCCCAATGGAAGCAGAACTGAAAATGACAGAATAAAAAATTACTAAATCCACAGAAAGTCACAGGAATTTTATTATCAAAAAATGCACAGTACAAGAGGGTGTATACACATGAAATGGGAGCAACATCATCTACCAACAGAGCTTATGAAAGTTGTAAATATTGTTTCACAAAAGGGGAATAAGTCAGGGATGTTTGTCTGGCTTCTGGATGACGTCCAAATATAGTCGAATTGTTAGGTTTCCGAATCAATAGATTTCATCAGTGGCAGATGTTCTGCTCCTCCTCTCAATACTCGCTGTCTTGGCAAATCTACTAGTACGCTGGAGACACTATGAATGTGTAAATGAAAGGGAAGGAAAAGCTTACTTTTCAAAAAAGGTACCTGCTGGTCTAAAACAGAATCAAATAAATGTGGAAGTTAGGACAGGCACACTTGTGGCAAGAGCTTTGTGCTTAGTTATGAATGGTGCAGATATTTTTAAAAATCAGTTTTTAGACATCAGAAACGATTACACTCACTAAAATTCACAAATATATATTAATTTGCTTTCCTTGTCTGTGGGTTGCACTTCTCTCACACTTTGTTATAAGGCCACAAACAAACCTCCAACCCTACAGACAATCTTGTCAAAAAGCGCGTTTAAAACATATAAACCAAATAAAATAAAACGGTAGTACAATACATCCAAAGATCAAAAAGGAAGGGCGGTTGAATGTTCGCTTACTTGTAGTCTGGTTTGTATTTTCAGGTGCCTTAGGAGCCCCTTCAGCCTTAAGAATCCCTTAGAACAAGTCATGAAAGAAATGTTAATTAAATGTGCACCCAAGAAAATATATTGTTATAAATACTGACTGCACTGTCTAAACAAAAGAATAAAGCATTGTAAATATATTAAATGTCAAATGCTACATTCACTGTTAAATAAGCTTTGGATTATTGATGTTATATGCATGCAACTATTGTACATAATTATTATTATTGTAAAATTGTAACCATCAAAATATTTTTTCAATTAAATCTAAAATAACAGTAATCAATAATCATTATTATTGTAAAAATGTAAACATCAAAACATTTTTTCAATTAAATGACTTAAAATTACAGTGATCAATAATTTATACAAATCTGTAGTGCCAGAAAATAAGTGCTTCAAACATAGTGATAAGTCAAATGTATTGTTCTGCATAGTGAAGTCACTTACATTCAGGAACGCTGACATTCTGCAAGCATTCTGAAAAAGATTTAACAACACCCACACATCACAAGGCCGGCATGCCTTCAAAAACATTCAAAAATAGTTCAATCCAAACACTTCACTTGCGATGCCTTTGTAATATTGCTTAACATGAGAACAAAGCATAAGAAACAACTCTTCTTTTTACAGTTAAACTCACCTTCAGATTTCAGGTTATTACTCCCTTCAAAAGTGTATTTCAATCCTATCCCCTTTTCTTTGGAAATAATGAAGATGTTCTCTTGTTGTTGACATATATATCCCTGTTGGATGGAGCAATGAGGGATGGATCCGTTACGCTGTTGACTCCACACTACGTCGTCGGTAGATGCATTCACACTTTTCCAGATCTTTGTTACATTTTCTAAAGATCCTGGTTCTGCAAATGTGAAGCACTTGTGGGTCATCTTTGGTGTGCACTGAACCACTGGAAAAAAATCAACATGGGCGAAAAAAACACTTTATTAGAAAATCGAAACATTTACACACAAATCTTAATACTGTTGTAAATCAAGAACCGCTATTTTATACCATCTAATGAGATTATTGTTTTATCAGAAAGGCAGTAAACACTCATAGCTTTACAACTGTGTCTGTAAATGTAAGTGATGCTATTTAAAGACAGAAGAAGCTGGATGCAAAGCTCGGTTTTTCAGAATGAGAACATATGTAACTATGTTTACAATGTTAGCTTACATTCTCAAGTGCCAGAAATATTAATACACTCCAATCGGCTTCTAATTTTACTGTTTATATTTTCATAACCATACTTTGGATCACATCGGTAGTAAATGTGAATAAATATACACATAAAACACGTTTAACTTACAAGATGAAGTAACCAAAACAACGATCCACAGCATGAGTGTGGTCTTTACAGCAGGCGACCCCCTTCTGTCTTGTGCTCTGGTTTTTCACCTCCTCCTGTCCTCAGATTTCTCAGATTTGTCCTACAGCCCTTAGCTGTATTCCTCCCAGGATGTGGTGCGGTAGCTGACCAAAGGGACGGTGAGACAAACACCGCAAACTTTACCGGCTGACCATGTATGACTGCATAAAAGTTCTCATCGCTGAATGAATGGATGAACGAAACACACAAAATACCTACAGACGGTGGGCGCGAAAGCAGATAAACACGTGAATAAGTGGCGCGTGGAAACCAACATGGAAAATAAACAGTGCGGATTCTCCTCAGGCGGTGGATTTTTGGAGCAGAGGAGGCGGTTTTTTAAAAGGTGTGCGAGTTATAGACAAGTCTGGTGAAAATGCTACCAAAGCACAGTAAAAATAACTTACGTTCCCGCGGCGGTGAGACCGGAATTACACAGTTTTTGAAGTTTTTGAAATGTAAGTTACGTATTTAAACATCAAACCCCAAACAGGTTACATTCGCCAGGTGTCTGGAACATTCTGAAGCTCGAAGTGCTTCATCCGGTTTCTTTCAGAGAAAACCAGAATTAAAATGTGTCTGGAAGGCGCGTGCGTGCCCGCACGCGCGCACGGTGCCAGGCTGCGACGGTGGACCCCCTAACTCGGCCGCAGCTTTACGAGCAAAACTCGAGAATAAACACGTCGAAATATACGGTAGTAACACTACGCAACATCTACAACGTTCCACAGCCGCAGCTGATCGCGCGCAAGTCTCGCGTGTCCGTTTTCGCGCGAATGAAATCGGATGTTGTGAACTTCTAATAAGTGGCTCAACACGTCGAGGGGGGGAACACATCCGGCGAATGCTACTTTTGCCCATTTTTATCGCCATAAACGAGCACCGATTTAAAGACGGAGGACCTACCGGCTCCGTCCGTGCGTCCGTGCTCTTCCGCTGCAGGTGGTGTCCGTGGGCACGTGCCGCAGGTTACTCGATGGCTGCACTGTACGGAGGCCCGCAGGGGGGCGAACCGTTTCCTTAATTCACCTTTTTCATCGAATACACAAACAGCAAAAAAAAACTCGCCCTCACGTTTCGCAGAACCCGTTCGCCGGCGACACTGAAATAGCGAAAGGTTTGGTTCTTAGTAATAACGGCATATTCTTACTTTCAGAACCGAAGTTTTCGAAGAAAAGAATTACTAACACATAAAAGTTTGGGAATTAATTTTTAAATGTCTTTGTTTCCAACGGAAAGAGTTGTTTGTTTGTCATTGCTGTGCCATGTGTAAAATTATAAAACTTAAAGTGTACTTACACACGTCTAGACATGCCGTAGTGTATGCAGTTGTTCACAGTTTAGTTTTTAAAATCGTTTTAAAGTTTATTTCTATATGTACTTTGCTGTAAAGTTTATCTGTACTCCCTTTGGGGGGGGGGAGTTGATCCCATCCATTTGCAATTCATAAATAAGTAAATTATACATAATTTTATACGTAATAAATGTGCACATATAATAAATATGTGTATGTAAGAATTATATAAATATGTGTCAAGTCCTGTCGAATTTCCTTAAGAAACCCGCTTCGCTCCATTACAATATCCAGTTTATAAACTGAGCGAAATGGAGAAATTGGCTTTATTATTATGTAGTTTCACGAGTGAATGAAAATGTAAACATTAGATGTGAAAAAGAGAATTAGAGAGGTAAAGAATAAGGCCGGTTATGGGTCCGAATGCTCAAAGTGTGCGGTACAGTTTTGGAGAACAATATATGTTTCCGTCACGTACATTTAATCTCTGCGGCTGTCCTTCCATATTTATTATATTTATATTCATAATACTTGCGTAAAGTTTTCAGCTTTGAAAAGGGTAATTTAATTCATTCACGTTCAATAAACGTTAAAGAGAAATGTGGACTGAAGTGAGTATTTGTGTGGATGACCTGGATTGAAAATCTACATGCAACTGAAATACAGAGATTTTAACTTTGGAGCTTAAACACTTTTGGAGTGTTGGTAACAACATGGCTCATATACACAACGTGTAACCGATGGAGACAAAAGAAGTAGTCCTGTGTCAGGAGCTACCCTGCAGTGTGTGTGTGTGTGTGNTACCCTTCTTTCTTTTTCATTATGCACTGTTGCTGTGGAACGGCAAACAGCAGAGCACACGGATGATAATTCCTGCTGCACCAAGAGGTCATGCTGCCAACATCATACAACTCAGAGATGGAGGATTTTTTTTTTTGTTTGGGGGGGGGGGGGGGGGGTCTGCAATGTTCATGAAACGCATTATTGCGCGCAAGCACAATAAATAGTGTTAAACAGGACAACACATTAAAGTGAAGATGTCAGAAAAACCCCCGAACGGCTCGTTATTTATAAACCAACTGGAAAAATATTACTATATATTGCTGTGCTTAAATAAGTCTTTCATTTTAAACCGCAAAGTAAAACATTTGTGTTCCGGCGTGGACCAGGACTGAAAAGCAAATATAGTTACAAGAATAAATAATTATAATCGTTGTTTTTCGCTGCACATTTTATTCGCCTTTCATTGCCGAGTTCTGCCGCACGTTGCGGGTGAAAACCAGCATTTACTGTGGACCAAGATTTTTTTTATGTTTATATAAGAATATTCACCGTCACGACCAGCTTTTTGGGGTGACTGGGTTTCTTAACATTACAATCCCGTTTTATGTGAAAATTCTAGACCCGAAACGCAGAACGTAGATTTTAATGTATTATATACTATAATAACGCGGTCTGCAAAATAAATCCTCCGCCGCGCGCAGAAAACCCACGCAAATACCGCAATACTTCCTGTTAACTAAAAGTATTAATGTATCTTGAGTAAATGTGTTTTGAACGGCATTTGTCTTTCCTATTAACAGTAACGTTTTTATTTTTCAGTAAAGGTATTTTCAAACAACAATAACATTCGTATTTCCCAGTAATAGTGTTTCTCTGATCGACAAATTATTACTCGTTTCTAACTGTAAAACTAAACCAATTTTATTCAAAACGTCTTTTTGCGCTTGAGATTTTCTGAATTTACAGGGCTATTCGTGTAACGAATAGAGAAGTTAAAGGTGCGAAAATATCGCGAAATGTTCCTTAAAACAAATAAGGAATCGCTGCTGTAAAAAATGAGTTTGTGCAAATTCGTAAATTCCGAAGGTTAAAAAAAACTAGTATCGCGGTTCAAAATATTAAAATGTTTAAACTGTGTATTTAGAAAGATGTGTAAAGGCGACAGAACTGGATCGTCCAGCTGCGGAGGAGCCGAATCCCGCGTTTCTCCTCCGCCGAACAAACGGAGCATTTTGGCTCTTTCTCCCAAACTCGTTCTTTTCCTCAAGAGCCGAAAGCAAAAGAGGAAACTCCACTTGGTCGCCGTTTACAGACCAGAACAAACACCTTTTCGGCTCCGTGTCGAAGTTCCGAACATCATTTTGTCACGATTCGCCGCCACATGTTTGGCCGTAAAAACGCCGGTGTTTTTGTGCGCCGCACGTGGTATTACAACAATTATTCCACCCGAAACAAAATCGATAGAAAAACGTTGTATTTTCCTTGATTTTTCAATTTTTTATTTCACATGAAACATCTGTCACAGTTAGTAAGGCGCAGACACATCGTCCGGCGCAATAAAGTGACATTTTCCCGCGGGGGGGTCCAGTGGTCACTTTCCTGAAAAGTGGGCCTTACAGGGACCTTTAGCAGGACTGTCGTCCTCACTTTAACTAACGGAAAATGACATTAACGAGACTAAATGAGATCAATAAATAACTAAAAACGGGGGTCTTTCAAAGTGCGACTCACGAGGCAAACAGTAAAACCACGTGGACGGTCCTCGTCTAAAATGCGCGTCGACTAAACGTATTTCATTATTTCCCTAACATTTCATCACATTGTATAAAAACATTTATAAAAATATTATTTCTGTCAAGTAAAATTGGATGCACGTTTGGTCCAAGGTCCGAGAAAAATGCCCCACTATTTTTTTTTTTTTTTTACAAAAATGCAGCTGCAGAAAAGCAGCGTTTTGTGTTTTAAAAAAAGTTAAAAAAATAATAGGTTTGTTTCTCGGCGTGTATTCCAGACTTTACTTATCCCATAAGTACCTTGTAAGACTGAATTCCCGTCGTAGTGAGTTTACATTTGCTTGGTCCTCATGGTCCTTCAGTCACGCGCTCCCCTGTCCCACCGGGTTTAAAGTCCTGCTTTTACAGGCGTCCAGGGCGACAGAACCGAGGCGCTGTGACATCAGGTCACCACCCCGCCGCAGCTCCAATCGTGGAAAGAGCTACAAATACTGGAAAGGGAAGGAATGGTAAATTATAAAATAACTATCCTATTTTATCATTTAATTTTGTGTTATTTTACTCTTCATTTTGCATTTCTTTTTTTCTTAAAAACAAGCTAAACCTAATTCCGTCTGAACAAAAACGGTGTGCAGTCAAATTCATAGGCATAATGGGGGTGCCCCCCAAAGCTCAGGTGAAGTTAACTTAGCCCCTCCCTCCAACATTTCTGCATAACTTCTCTTAGCTTCATTAGAAATATTTTGTCCTCCTCCAGTAGCTGAGAAGCTGCTGTACCCCTTTGTTTATGTGCAACTATATGAGTCATCAGTCCCTTGTTCCCCGCAGCTAAAACCCAGCTCCTTGTTTCCCTAGTCATTGACCCTTGACATCTCCTACCCCCCACCTCTTCCAGTTGGCCCAGCCCTGTGGTCACCGTGTTTCCTGAGACTCCCGTTTCTTAAGCAGATGCGATGGATTTCAGGGTTTTTTTTCTCCAGCTGTTCAGTACCGCTGCAGCACTGCTATCTGTGCTTCTATGTGGATCTTCTCAGCATCTCACCTGGACCCTTGCAGCATAGCAGGCTTTTGAAGAGCTTAAGGAGGTTCACCTCTGCCCCCATGTTGGGCCTAAGAAACACCCAGATCCTTCGTTACCTTTCGAAAGTAGTGAAGGTCTATGCATGTGACAGGAAGTGAGAAGCTGCTTTTTCTCAGCCACAAGATTCGGCCCCAAAGTGCACATTTTTTGCTGAAGTTCACTCCTGCTGAGATGAATTACGAAGCTGGTAAGCTGCCTGCATCATGTTTAGTTGCTCCATTCAGATGGATCCTTCCAGTTTCCCTCTTGGATCTTCAAGACAGCCACTTGTTACGTACATCAGTGTCACGCTATAAAAAACTCGGCACTTGAGGTCCCCAAACCACCAGTCACGGCAGCCTGGTCACCCAGGGAGTGGGAATGAGGAGTTTTAAAAGGTGTGACAGTTGCTCCTTTTTCTCTAGTTGTGAATGCAGATGCATTGAAAATGGTACAATTTCTAAATTCTGAACTGAATAATTTTAGCGATTCAAAAACAATATCAGTTTGGAAAAATGTGGGGCTGTTTATTGCACTCGGTGCACAACAACTCATTTGAACCAACAGACAAAATTTTGTCCAACTCACCAGCACATGCAATAACTGTAGGGCCTACGAAATGACAGGGGGGAAAAAAAAAAACAAAGAATTATATCCAAATCGCAATGGCGTTATATCTAAAAGCACATGTACATGTAATTATTTGCATATAATTCATACATGAATGATTGATAAATGACATGTTTCACTCACTATCTGAAATCTCACTGCCTGGATACCCGTTACGCTGAATTTCAAAAATCTGAACTCGGGACTCACTGTCTGAATCTAAAAGCACTATAATGAATCAGCATCCAGGAAATTTTGAAGGTGCCGGCTGAGGTCCGGACAGAGGATTCTGAGTCACAGATGTGAAAGCACCGCTTTTATGAGTTTTATGATAAGTGAGTGTAATTCCACAAAAGAGGGTTCCAGCCCATTTGAATGTGTTGCTTTACTAAATAAATGGGAGGCAGTTAAATGGGTACAATTATCAGAAAAAAGTACTCAGATGGTTTTTTCCTGATATACGTATGCAGTATAGGTATAAAATGAATAATATGTTACTTTAAAGCAGCTCGGCAGTTAAAATGAAACACGGACAACTAGTAATTTAACTAGGTAGATAGAAAACACCACAATAAATAAAACTAAGCTCCTCAGAATTAATATGCACTATTGTAAGCTTATTTGAAACAGGGTGGAAATGTTCCATTTCCAATAGTTGAGTTTTAGACCTACAAAAGAATATATTAGTTACCAGCATTTGCTGCACAGGAGAACTTGGCTTTTGAAGAGACAGAAGTGCCTTTGAAGAAATAAAACAACATGTCAAAACGTTAAAAATGATTATTCATAAATGAATATACTGGTGATGTAAGGAAATACCTTGAGGACTAGAACGTATTCCTTGGGGTGGTTCTTGGCATTCTAAGCAGAAAAACAAACACCGGAGTTGATCTGAGTTGTTTCATGTCTGATTTCCAGCTTGATGCCCAAGTGAAACATAAACGTGTAACCTGATGCCTGCCGTAACTTCACATGAATTATGTGTTTTGTCTGGAGGAAGTTTTCTTAAACTAGTCCTGCACGTTTAACTACACAGTGCAACATACATAAAAGTCATTTTACTGATTTATTTATCACTCTCCTGCGGTAAACAGCTGACATAGACAAAACCGGTCCGTGGAGAAGGTTTACCTGCTGCACAGGTAAAGTGTTTCCACGGCTCCCTGTCTGGGTGTTGTGAGCTAAGGACAGGTGTACCTAATAAAGCGGCCGGCGACCATAATTTATTCAATGTCGCATCGGTAACAGTATAAAGTGCTTTATGGCAGATGTAAACACGGGTCTATAGTCACATTCATCTGACGGAGCTCAGTGTCACTATGAGGAGCTCATACCTTCGCTGAGAAAAGGGACCCTAGACTTTCCTTCAAAATGGAACTTGATATCGGCGCCCGACTCCTTGGACAGCAGGTAGACGAAGCTGTCGTCCCGACACAGGACGGTCTCCGCTGTGGGAGACGGAGGGATGGAGGACGAGCATTCCGGCATGCGCTTGTCGCCTGAAGACCACACCTCTGTGTCGGTACCCCCCTGCGTCCGCCACACTCTTGTGAGATCTTTAACACAGTGTCTTTCCAGGCAGCGGTAACACCGGCTGTACGGCGGGCCGCTTTTCAAGGGGGCGGCAACTGGAACAACAACAACAACAGCAATAATAATAATAATAATAATAATAATAATAATAATAATAATAATAATGCACAAGGAACTATTGTCAGAAAACACTCACCTGGACTTCGTTCAAGTCTGTCTTCTTCTTTGTTCTTCTTTAATAGCAGAGGACTAATCATGATAATAATAATAATAATAATAATAATGACCGATCCAACCCCTGCAGAATAAGGAATTATTAAAAATTCATCATGTTTAAAGAAACGAAAGGAAGTGCTGCCTTCCGCAGTGAGCCCCGCATCGTCACGCACGACGGGGAAACTGTCACGTACAGCACTCCGCCCGGTCCCACGATCCACCTGCTGCTTGTTTCGCCTTAGAGTATAAAAACCTGTGTCCCGACCAGCCGGTGTGGACTGTCGCCTGTGACCTGTCAGAGCGGGTCTGTCACTAGTCGTTCCCGTGATCGACCCCCTGCCTTCCTCTGACCACCGTTACGTCTCATCCCTGTTTGTTATCCTGCCTGTTACACTATTTACTGGTTTTGACCCTCCCTCACCTGTCCTGTGACCACGACCCCGGAACTTCCCTCCCACAATAAACAGCGATCCGACCACCTGTGCCGGCACTGCAAACTCACTACTGTCCGGATACCAACCGAAACGTTTGGAGTGGGGGGCGCTGATGGGGAGAAAAAAGACCCCCGGCGGTTTATCATATTTACAGGCCTGCACGGCCGGTTAGAATACAGGCCTTCGAGATTTTTCGAACATTTCTTTACTAACAAGGAAAATATTCAGTCACATCCGCATTAGAAATTGTTCAAAACTTTGGTGTAAAACAACAGACATTCATTTAACAAATAAGAGAAACCATAAAACGTACAGTGTGTAAGAAATACCGAAATAAAGCAATACTAAAGTAAAAGCTTCAGTTTCATATTCCGGATCATTAAACTCTAAAAACCAGCAGATTCTTTGGCGTAAAGCGATACATAAAGTTTCAGTAAGTTAACCGGTCAGAACACATTTCTGCAAACCGTTAAAAGGTCCCTTTTAAAAACACTAAACCAAAATAAATCAGTTCCCCTGTTCAACACAGCAGTCTGAGCTTGAAACACACACACACACACACAGAGCTGCCGATCCCCCGCTCCGCTGTTTTAAAACTTTGTCACCTTGACTAAAAGCTTCAGGTAGATGTTAAATTTATGAAAATGTCAATTTGAGAAATAAGACCGAGTCAACGTTAGTTTACAGATCACTTCCCAAAACCGCCGCCCGGTTTGCATTGTTCAAAACTGAACACGTCAAAAGTGAAAGTATAATTTAAAAATAAACAGAATTGTTTTAAACCGAGTTTACGGTGGAAGCACATCAAAACGACGTCATTTTAAGCGGTTCGGAGGCTCTCGGCGGCTGCGCAGCGTGTTCAACAGTCCGTTTCATCCGCGTCTTACCTTTCTTACAGCGCGAGGCTTGTGGACAAAGCAACATGACTTTAAAACAGAATTTTCAACAGCGCGATGGAGGGTCCTCTGGATTTTTATTGTTCGGCTCAGCAGAGAACTTCAGAAACTGAGGTACGGTCCACAGGGTCCACAGGGTCCAGCAGGGTCCAGCAGAGTCCAGCAGAGCAGGGCGGGGCGGCAGATATCTTCTGATAGAAGATATGTTCTGCTCTCCGACGGCATTGTTTCGGCCGCACGAGGGCGCTGTGTACACACACAACGTACCCGGCGGAATTGAACCTTCTTGATCAAACTTGCTTTGTCGTTTGAGGAAGACATTTCGGTGACTTTTGTTTTGTCATAAAATGTCGTCATGCACCTAAACACAGGAATTTGGGATACCGACATTTCAGGTAGGGATCGTCTATTTCATTTTAAATAAAAAAAGCACCCAGGCCATCCGAAAACACCTATATAGCGGTCAGTCGTAAAACAACATGATAAAACTTGGCGCAGTTTGCACCGCACAGGACGTGTTGTTTTAGTGCCCTGACCTACATTCAAATCATTTTATACAAAAAAGTGAAATTTACTTTAAGTTTGGGAAACCCTTCTGATTAAAAATAAATAAGTAAAGCAAATTTTCCATTCAGGCACTAATTTTAAATTCATTTTCAAGAATTAATTTTCTTGCTGGGAAAATCTGGACATAGAGAAGTATTGAGGGAACTGAGATATCGCTGTTATTGTACCAGTAGTTTATTTGACGTTTATTCATTTCCAGAGCAAGTTATATAGTCAGTCTCCTTGTTGGTGAACCAACAGGTTAAAGGCCGGACAGATCTGCAGCCGCACGTGGCTCCTCTGGCTCGGTTGTCTTGCTCTAAGTTTTATTGCATTCCGAGTTTTATTGCTCTTAGAACCGGTTCATTGCTATGTTATAGTAAATGGATTTGAATTCTGCGGTGTTGCACAGCTGACTTGGAGGGTCGGTTGGGCACACAGTGGCCGTGACATCTCTGTAGGTGCAAGACATGGCCACAAATGGCCGGCGCTGAACATGTGAAACATCTAGTCGGGACCCTCTGTACTGAAGCTACAGGCAGCTGTTTTAATCCATTCATACAGCCATGAGGACAAGGAGTAGATTTTCCCAGCGACGGCGTTTTCCGTAACATTATATATAATATCTAGACTTCTAAAAGGGAGAAGAACATTAGATGCGTAGTCCCCACAGAACTGTGGTGCTCAAGGAGACATGCAAGGAGAAACAAACAGATCCAGGTCAGATTGGGGGTGAAATGTTGCTAAATTATATTTTGCAGTATTAAAATTTAAGAACGCCGTGTTGATTTGCAACAGCGTGTCTGTTTTCCAGGTGCAGACATGTTCTCCAGGTGTTAGTGGTTTTCTCAACAGCAGAAATGAGGGCATCTGGTTGTTCACAGGAAGGGTTACCAAGGTTAAAAAATCTGATTTGAATTTAAGACAGACACAAAAATGCAACATTAAGATTTTATGCTCATTACCAACTATGACTTTTACGTGCGAAGCATTTTCTTCGTCTTTCTAACATGAGCTTCATGCCTATTGTTAGAAATCGTGTATTTTTCCTGCTACCATTTTCATCTCATTTACGCCATAAAACTGTCTCCCAGCTTGCAAGGTTGGCATCTCCACCAAGCAAAGACTGGTTTTGAATAGGGGGGGGGGGGGACGGGGACTGTTCCACAGATTTTAAACCTACAATCTTAAGTGTCACGAAGTGCTCTCTGCTCAAATCGCCTCTCTTCAAACAGCCAAAACACAGATAAAAACAGGCACATCTTGGCATTCGGTTCTTTTATTAATTATATTTTTAAGGCCACTGAACTGTGCAGACTTTTGGAAGAGAAAAAAAGGAACTAAAAAGTCCTACACTGTCCTGCTAAAGAGACACGCTGCCCCTCGGAGCAGTCACACTGCTGCTGGTCCAGTCCCAAAACGCACATCCCATTTACTGGCATACGTGTTGTGAAGAGATGAAGCAGCAGTCACAGTGGAATCTCTGTAAGGTAAGGCTACAGGACACGACTGAGCGAAAGGCTAATGACTAACAACACATTCTTAAACCCACACAGATTAATCAAAAACACAACTTTACTCTTCACTCCGAGTCGACAGTTTCACGCATACCTTGGACGACGTCAGACAAAGGGTTTCGATGCGAGAGCGGAGGTCAACTCTTTGCATTTTCCAAACATTTTACTCCTGGACAGGTGGACAAACAAATTGATGGCTCAACACCACAGTGGCCAATGACTGAGTGAAATGAAGGGTCACACTTGCTAGTGTGCAATAGCAGCGTGTTCTTTTCCGACTCCATTCTTCTGAGTATACGAGCAGCATCACACTCCACGACACTCAGCCACAGGAGGCCGCATGATCTTTGGCTTCAGAGAGAGAGAGAGAGAGAGAAAGTGTGGATTCTCACTGCATAGGCACCAGCGCAGGCCTTCGCCTTCCAGTTCACTACATAGGTGAAGAACGCAGCTCTTTACACTTTTTTATCCAACTCCAACTCCTGAGGTCTCTGCTTTCCTGTCAAGGGCTTCCCCATCAGAAAACAATTACATTTCCCTGTGTTGAGTGCCCGTGATGTTAGACAGCTTGGGTTTGGAGCAGATTGATGGAGAGCGGGAGACTGGCGACAAGTACACGGAGGATTCCATTAAAAAAAAAAGAAGAAAAAAATGAAAGAGGATCATCTAGTTTAGTTTCCCAAAATCAACTCATCACACCAGTGAACCGTCGCACCATAAAAAAGGCAAAGGATCAGCACTGCATGAATATAAAGACGGCTGGTTCTCACGAAAGGCAGTGGGTTTGTCACCCATTCTGTAGAAGAAAAGAAAATTAAGCTACAGGTACAATTTTATAGATCTTTGTTGGGAGCACAAACAGGGTAAGAAGTTATGATAAGTTATGATAACTTGGTTTGTGAATATTTTCTCAGGTGTGCTGTGCACCACAGCTGTGTGGGGCCCGTCAAAACGCCCGAAAAAAGTATAGCTGTACTATTATTTTCAGATGAAAGAGTAAACATGAACCTGTGCTCGAGATGTGTGAGATATGTTCTAAAGGAACAAGCGAGTACTGGAAACCGATTCTTCTGTCATTATCTGGACCCAGAACAAAAAGGAAGGTGGGCAAGATGACAGTCTTGACTGCTAAGGCAATAAAGGCAACAGCCATCTTAGAGCTGCGGATATGATTTCATAGACAGTCTTATTCTGCTTATTTACACCATACAATGGTTTTAAAAAAAAATATATATCTTCACGATAAAAATGGTCACTTGAAAGTTGGAGTGCACGTAGTGACACAGACTGAGCTCTTGGAGTGATGTCACAGGTTTGTTAGAACCACACAACTGTTGATCATCTTCTCCGTTGTGACCAATGACAGAAAAAATGCAGGAGAGAGTCATGGGTTAAAGTGCCTGTCGATGATAACGTTCCGACCGAGAGCGAGCGAATCGGGAGAGAGGAGGGACGTGGTGAGAGGCAAATGGTTGAAAATATCAGTTCGGTTACATAAGCCCACTTTCGTTTCCAGTTATACCCACATTCCACACAGGTCCCCAGTTTAGAGGACACCCTATGAATTTGTTCTGACTTCTCTGAGGGGGCCGTTGACATTGTTGTGGGTTAGCTTAGCAGGAGGAAACGGGTGCGTAGCGGTTTTGGGGTAGAAGGGCTGGAGGCCTTTTTGAGTGCCGATGTTGACCGTGATGTTGGTGTAGAGTGGCAGATACTCTCGTGACAGAACCTCGTACTCCACCGTGTTCATCCCGTCGTTCTTCCACGAGTGCCTGGTCTTTGCCAACATGTTGAACCTGACAAGAGCGGGAAGACAATTGCACATTTCAGGTGCGTTTCACGTACGTCCTGGGACAACGTGAACGGGAAATGAGTTCAGGTTTCCCATAAACAACCAAAACAAGGTTGGTGTTGCTTTCTACTCAAAGAAAGGCTTTAGTCACCCAACTTAGTTAAATGGAAATTAGATAATTATTTGCAGCTCCTGCATCCTTCAGTGGTCCCGAATACCCATTTACTGGTCTAAAATCTGTCCACTTCAAGGTTAGAGACACACTGCCCTCTAGTGACCAGATCTTATTTTACTGTATTGTATTTTTTATTTTGTTTTGTTTTTATTTTATTTATCCTGTAGAGTTGACCTCCTGACCGGCCTCTGTACCCACTTGTTATACTGCCTCGTATCTCTCCCCTCTGAAACCAGTTATTGGCACCCCGACCCCCTCGCGGACATGTTCGCGTTTTATTGTTTGGCAGCGTTGAATTGCTAGGCACAGGGTATTATAAGAACTGACTCTTCAAGTCAGTGAACGGGTTCGTATAATAACCAGAATTTGGGTCATTTGCAAGAAATAAAGCGTGAAATATTAAGGAGAGTAACACAGTAACAGTACGGTTGACCAGAAGAAGGTGTGCTGTACCTTTTGGGGTTCACTTCATTGCCGTCATCCAACTTGTGTTTGATCATCTTGTAGCGGCCAATACTCAGAGAGGGCCGAGATATCAGCATCCCGCTGAGGGACACCCTGTCGCAGACAAAAGAAAGAGCAACAAGTAGGAGTAAGGGGGGGGGGGGGGGGGGGNACATAACCAGGTACGGAAAGACATTCAAGCCATGACTGTAAAAGAGGGGGGGGGGGGGGGGGGGGGGGGGTGGGAGCAGGTGCAATGAATTAGGGCAGTGTCTCCCACATTTGCCGGTGCAAAAAGAGCAGTAATTTAATGGAAGAGATCCCGCAAGACAGATCAGTCTTTGAAAACCCCTGTGGCTCACCAAACACTGCAATACATATTTTCAAATAACCGAGAAAACAGACTCTAAACATAAAAGATGTTGAACAGAGCAACAAAATAACTAACATTACTTTCTTTATGCCAAATGGAAAACAGACTCATTTTGCAGGGTGCTGACAATCGCATACAAGTGAAAAACTGGCACAGTAAGAGAATTTCTTCTGATCGGTGCACCAAACATTCCTGTGAGAAGCTCCTTTTCTCTTAACTTATCCTCATCCAACAACCCATGTAAATTCATCACACACAATAAGTCTTTCAAGATGTCGATAACAACAGTAATAATGACAGGAGAGTAAGAACTGTAATTATACTAATACCAAAAATACTAAACCTAATGCCAAATAATACTAATAACTAATTATACTAATTCCCAAAACCTTGTAGTTTTGAGATCCCATCCTGGATTTATGTAATTCGCTACTAGTCTAGGTATTATTTTGCATTTGTTTTCAGCGCTACAAAGTTTACCATGTTTGTATTTCCATAGATTTTCCAACAAAAGGCAACTGGTAAGGCAAATAAAGCATTATTGAATTTTCAGAGACACAGACAAAAGGACTCCTTTTCCCGAAACCAGCTCTGGATTTCTGTGGGGAGGGAGGTGAGGGTGTTGGGGATGTGACTCTCAAAAAAAAAAAAAAAAAAAAACATACACAGTCACAAGTGTGGGGCGGGGGGGGCAAGACTTACCGCATTCCAATGTCGTCATCTTCTCCGCCCCAGCCCCAGTAGTTGTTTGGGAAACCATTCATCCTGAGGTACTGCTGCGGGCTGAGAGCTGAAACACCCCCAAAATACATCTTGTAGGGAAGCCTACAGACACAAGGGGTAGCGAGATGGAGAAAAATGCAAGAAGGAGACAGCAAAAAGAAAGCATGCGATACAGTGAAGAGGGACAGATGTTAGGTTACATACAACTGTCCCTTGAGATACGAGTCTTAACTAATGATGTTTTTGATCATACAATGGAATTGATTTAATACCTTTTACAGAGTTACGAGCAAATATGAGGCTGATTTTTCATGCTTAGGAGTAACAAGAACTAAACGTGGGAAATGTCACAGTTGATCTGGCAGCCACACCTTGTTCACTCAAGGCGCTGTTATTCTTGGCTGAAATTAATATTAATTACATTTCTGACTTAGGAGATTTCACTTTACAAGCAGATTTCTGGGAACACATTACAGTCATAAATCTGGGATACCTGTATGCTTAGAAGGTGCTACCTCAGTCCTTTTCTCAGTTATGAGAAAATGCAGCTCAAATCCTTCATTACAACCTGGTGGTATAACCAAGGAGGGCAGCACAGAAGGTTCTGAGAGGTGACAAGATGGCTAGAAGACCTGTAGGAGTATTGAACTGACTTGTAGCCGAACTTGTCCATGGCGATGGCAGCGTGCTTGGGGTGGGCATCGCAGGTATAAATATTGCGGTCGTCCTCGGGGATCAGGTCTACGTCATGGAAGAAAAGGCAGTCCCAGTCTTCCTCCCTCATGGCTTCACGGAAGCCCACGTTCATCAGCTTGGCTCGGTTGAAGGTGTAGTTCCCACCCTTCAGTGAGACAGATGAACAGAATTGTCGTTGTCATCATCATCGCCATCATTAAGTAGTTACCAGAAGAAAGTTTAAAATTCATGGTTCTCCACAGCAGGGAGTCACTGAAGAAATTTCCCTGTCCAGTACAAGAGCAGGACCCCTCATAGGACTTGGGGGCACTTTGTAGAGCCAAAACACTTTTAACACAGTTATCACAGTACTACACTGTTATCTAGGTTATCTAGAAACTGGAGAACTCGGGCTGTTGTTGTTATCATCCTTGAAAAACTGAGGTGTCAGGCTGACAAAATCAACCGATCATTTTCAGAATGACAGTCTCATGAGAAATCACACTCACGCGTAAATGTAATTTCAACCTTGAATTTTACAACAAGCAGTCAGGTCGGCCCACGCTTACAGAAAACACCTTACGACGACACAAATTTCATTTCAAAATATGCACCTGTGTATCTTAGTTGCTTTTGTAGCTGTGTGCCCAGCACAAGCATCTCTCATGTTTTATCAACAAATAACAAATAAACAAATTTATGACAATGAGCCCTAAAGCGTATACATTTTAAAAACCAAAGGTGAACCACCAAAAGTTGTTGAAAAGTCAAAAGAAAGTGTTTAAGTGTCGGTTTAAAACAAAGTGAAAAAACGCGCAGGATTCTCTGGAAAGGAAACGTCACCGTGATAATCCTTGTGCGACTTGACTTAATATTTAATTATCAGAAACGCAGAAATGCACAAAGATGCCTGACAGTTCCTGGGCTGCGAGTTCAGGAGTATGTTCTCCCCGTTTGTGTAGAATTCCTCCTCGTACTTTAGCTTCCTCCCACAGTCCAAAGCCATGTGTTCCAGGTTAACTGGCCACAGTAAAGTGCCTATTGCACGTGTGTGAGAGAACAGGAGGATACGAACGTGGGTTCTAACATTTCTTTTACAACAATTCACCTTAAAAGTATTACGCCAAGCACACCTGTATTTACCTAAAATTATGGTGAAAATGCAAAACGGATGGACTGCATATGCAAATGTTGGACAGAACCTACAGACAATGGCGTGTAGTTTTTGCTGGCTAAAATTTGCATCTATCACACAGAAGTGCAATGAATTTCACATTTAAATGCAGTAAAGAACTTTTACCAGAAAGTGAGACTATGGGGTTTTGTCATCAGGAAGGGGGGGGGGGGGGG
>UFQX01000870.1:151012-163618 GCA_900497675.1 Arapaima gigas | reverse complement strand
GGGGGGGGGGGGGGGGGGGGTCTTTTTGGAAAAACAGGAAAGTAAAAGGTTTTATTGTTACTTCACAACATGAATCATTATATAGGGGACGATTTTGTCCAAAGTCTCTCAATATCCAGATTTGTATACGACTTATTATTATAAGTATATTCATTATTATACGAACCCGTTCACTGACTTGAAGAGTCAGTTCTTATAATACCCTGTGCCTAGCAATTCAACGCTGCAAAACAATAAAACATGAATATGTCCGCGAAGGGGGTCGGGGTGCCAATAACTGGTTTGAGAGGGGAGAGATACGAGGCAGACATAACAAGAACGTCTCTTAATATCCAGATTTGTATATGACTTGATTTATCCATTTACACAGGATGGTAATTGTGACCCATTTGTATAAATGTGTTTTCACTCTGACATTAAACAGTTTCATTATGAAAACATTTTTCTGTGGATTAAAAAAAGCCTAATGCATTGCCTAGCAATGCAACGCTGCAAAACAATAAAACGCGAACATGTCCGCGAGGGGGTCGGGGTGCCAATAACTGGTTTGAGAGGGGAGAGATACGAGGCAGTATAACAAGTGGGTACAGAGGCCGGTCAGGAGGTCAACTCTACAGGATAAATAAAATAAAAACAAAACAAAATAAAAAATACAATACAGTAAAATAAAATCTGGTCACTAGAGAGCAGTGTGTCTCTAACCTTCCTTCCAGTTGGAAACAAACCAGCGGGCGCAATCAGGCAGTTTGCTTTGTGTGGGTCACGTGTGTGTTATTCTTGGCTGCCCTTGCAACATATCTTACATAAAGGCATATTACTTAATTTAGCGACTGTATGGCCTTTGAACGTCAATCTCTCTTTCACTGGGCAGCACAAATATACTCATGTCTCATAACCGAATTCTATTTTACGTGGACATTATAATGTCTGACGCACAATATAATCATATTAGTACCTGTGTAACTTAAAATTAAAATATTTTCTATATGTGTAAGAATATTTGTCAGTGTTGGACACAGTTGCAGTTAAAGCACTGAGGCGCCGGTTACCTGGTGGATGATGTAGATGCCGTAGTTGAGCTGCTGCCGCTGTAGGAACGGGTGCAGGTAGTAGAGTAGGAACTTGAGGTGGTGCTCCCTGTTCCTGTGGGGGATGATGATGGCGGTGCGGTGGCGTGACTCACAGTTGGGCGGCCGGTAGCGCCCGCCACGCACCACCAACGGGTTCCTCCTCTCAACCTCAGCAAGGGTCAGGCCTGAAGGGAAGGTCACGTGGAACGGGCCGTCTGCAGGCGGACAAATGGGGGCATAACAACCAATAAGTGGAGACGATGCAGGCAGCGAGATATTGGGTTACCTGTTGTTTTATGAATAATCATATTCTGCCACAAAGGACAAGAATGCTGCGCAATGACAGATCTAACAAGGTATAGTGTCCTTCATCTTTCAGTTCCAGCCCACGTGCAAATTTAACAAACTCCAACTACAGCGGGAGCACAGCACCCAGTGGTCCATCTCCCACGAAGTTCCTTTACAGAAGGGACACATGCTTACAATAGCAAAGGTTAGCTGGAGAAACGACTCCCCTGATAAGCAAACGTCACAGCGGTGGGTCCCTCACTCTGCCTACATGTCAGCACCATTCCTACATTTCTTCAGCAAGCCACTGTAATTGCACCCAACCTGCCAGCAGATGGATTAAAAACGGAGACCTGCGAGGACCAGTGTGTTTTCTGTAAATCCCAGCTACCAGCAGTCCAAGATTAACACTATATATTGAAGTTCTGATCCCCAGATTACTACATCTGGGATTATCAAATGGCCAGATCAGGGGGCAACACAAGGATTTTACTCTTATTGGAGGGAAAAATGAAGCAGAAGACAAGGCATAAGTGTAGAAAATATATAAAATTACACATTTTTATACATCTAACAGATACATAATCTCTCCTTCTTGGTCTTTCATTGAATTTTATATGAATATATATAAAAAATTGAATTTAATAAATGCATTTTATAATGTATTAGTACACTAATGCAGCATTAGTATGCCCCCATTTCATGCGATGAAGGCGTTTAGGATCCTGTTTTATTGCAAGTATTTGAAATAAATGCCATATTTAAAGTGTGTCTGCAACCACACAAACAGCAGACCCATGCATGTCCATATTTGGCACCTCTTTGCTTAATATTTCTGCATTTCAGATAAGCGTATCCCGGGCTAAATTTGCCTTCCCAGCAGGCGATGCCTTTATAGAAATAGAGAAAATAAGCCAAGATATGTTACTAAATAGATAATGGAGGTAATAAGAGGTGTGTATCAAAAACAAAAGGCATAAGGTTCAGTCAAGCAATAAGAAGTATTACGATAATGAGACAATGAGAAGGCATACAAACCACACCTGTTCCCTGTGGGGCATCGTGTTGCACAGGGGACAGTGGTGTGCATTTCACAGAGAGTCGGAAATGGCGACACTTACTGATCAGAGGGGACTTCTTGGGGCAGTAAGGCAGGTTTTCCTCATTCCCCGGTCCCCTAGACAGCAATGACAGGTTGGCATATACGTCCCGCGCTGTCTGGTTCCGCACGGAGCCCCCGGCATCTCCCCTCCGGAAGATCCGGAAAAAGTAATTCACCCTCTTCTGGTACCCATCTCTGGAGAGCAGTGCCATGACAACCAACTGGACGCCCAGAATCATCACAAGGTATCGCCATTTAGACTGCAAATTTGGCATGGCTTCAGTCACGTGCTCCAATTATGCAATGTAAAAGGTTTGGTGAAACAGATCAACTGATAATGGACTCTTTCCAAGTTGTTACCGGTCCTGTGTCCTGAAAACGTGTTTAATGATACTTTGTAGCAGCAGCAGCATCCCCCTTCATAGAATCCTGTTTCCTGGTTATTCTGTTGACTTGAAAGCAGGTTTTTACTGTCTTGTGTTACTGATCACGTCAATCAGTCGACCAACAAAAACAGTCAGACACTCGGCGCTGGACCGACTTCTCAACTGCACAGCAGAATCTTGTCCCCCAGCAGTTAAGTTCGGTCTCCAACTTCAGAGCACAGAAAACCTATAAACCTCTAGAAAATATGACAACTTTTTCATAACAGTAAGAAAAGTGGGGGGAAGGCACTTCAGGCAAGCTGACAACGTACGTAACAAAAATAACAGAACTGCTCTAATGGGAACTGCAGAAGGAAGCTGCCACCAAGCTTCACGTTCAGGTTCCTTCAAGTTTATTTCCCAGTCATGATTCCGAGTGTTTAGGCAATCTTGCAGTTGACTCCACAGGTCGAAAGGTCTGGGGTGATTCAGCAAACAGCAGCATCATCGACACAAGTCCAATATAGTGCCTCCCGGCTAGACACGACACAACAGCCAAGTCCACTTCAGACTGCCATGCTGTAAAGTAGTAATATACCGATTCCCCAGGCAAAACAGTTGAGCAGTGCAGAAAATCGGGAAAATATTACAAATTACAATTTTTTTAAAAAGTCAGTGAAGTATTTATGTTCAGGAAGACTTGTTCTCCAGCATGAGATTTATAGCATCTGAACAACACTCTCCAGCGTCCAGAAGAACTATTTGCTCTCTTCAGAGACGAAGACGGGATTGGGGGGGGGGGGGGTCAGAGGGCTNGGGGGGGGGGGGGGGGGGGGGGGGGGGGGGGGGGGGGGGGGGGGGGGGGGGGGGGGTCAGAGGGCTGCGGTCGTCGGCGGAGTTCGGGTCAGGAACAGAGCTGCAGTTCTGGAAGACAAGGTATGGAGCGTTACACACCCTTTGGTTGACTAACACACAAGTGCCAGGCTGCCCTGGAGCGTAATAATGATGAGTAGCAACTGTGGGCAATTCGCGCCTCCAACACCAACAGCTTGTGTTTCTTTTAATCTTTTCTAACCCAACAAAGAGGTTACACACATACAGACTTCTGTTCTTTTCCCTCCCCAACATGGCTGTCTTCCCAAGCCGACGTTTTGGAACTGATGCCAACCACAGAGCCAGCAAGCAACGCAAAGCTTGTGAAAGAATGCTGTTTTTAAACACAAATTTACATTTATTACATTTAGCAGAAGCGTTTCTCAACAACGGTGATAACTAAGTCACATTTAGCTTACACCTTTGACCATGAGTTTACAGTTCCAGATACACAACAATAACTTCAATCGCACAACATCTTTCATACAAGTTTGCAGCTCAAAATGCTTTACAAATAAATGAATCACAGTAAATATTGTTGAACTCTTGTTGTAATGAATCCCGGCCTTTTGGAGGCAAAGATGCGATACATATGGGGATTTTTGTTTATTCTGTTATTATTAACCTGAATTGTTAATCTCCAAGTCACACATTAACCACCTTTCCTACTCTGGAAGGAAATTTGGGCGACTACACACACAGTCTTCATTGATAAGTAACTACAAAATTCGACGTACATTTCTAAGTAACTAAGCAACTGCAAGCATTCTATACTACTAAGAATGTTAAACTTACATAGACGTTGATAACATAAAGGGGGGGGGGGGGGGGACCAAGAGACCCTCCACCAGTATCTACAGTGAAACCAGAAAGAGACGAGGCGGTCTGGAAATCAGAGTTATTCATACCAATAAAACAAGGAAATATCTCCAGCGCCAAATTTAGCACAAACATTCTTCTAGCCTTGAGATGAAACTCTAAACCAGCTAAATGGGTAAACAATGACATTTCCCTTTAAAACCAGTTACACCACTGCTTCTGACACCGCTACTCTTTTGCCTATAAGGTCCAAAAACTATCTGTACTTCATCAAACCTGCTTTGCTGAAACATCAGTCCTCAACGGGACGTGGTGAGAACTTAATCTGCCCACCCTCCCAACCCTAATCCGGGAGTATTTGTTCATCTGTGCTCACAAATCAATTATCTGTCATTAAAACAGGCGCCGAACCCATCTTAATCCTAATCCGGGAGGCGGCGAGCCGGGCGGACGGGCGAAGTGACGGGGAGCTGGGGGCTCTGCAAGGCCCATCGGGTGGCGTACAGCTGCTGGCCCAAGTGGTGAAAAACATGGTCAGAGCAGGAGGAAGTGCTGCACATGAAAACATCACCAAGAGGCACACTGGCAACAGCAAGAAAGTTCAAAGTGCTTTGAATTCCTGCTCCTGCTGTAGTGCCCTTAAGTAAACATTGTATTCTCACGGTTAAAAAGAACCAAACAATTTCGAAACAAATGATCCTTCCACATTTCTTACCTTCATTTTTATACTCACTGGCCACTTTATTTGGTACACTTGTTCAACACCATCCTCTTTTCACTCCCAAACATTATAGATTGAGCAATAAGGCAATAACTTGTTTCTGCAGTCTTGTGTCCATAGCACTTTATGAACTTTGCCGTTTCAATAGTTTTTCCTGACAGCACCTTGTTGTGATGCGAACCGACACACAATTACATTTTTTTTTTTTTTTTGCAGACAGGTCTACGAACCAGAACTAATGAAATTACCCCAATGAATGCAACCTGCCAATCACACAGCAGCACTGAAGTGAATACAGGCATAACTTGTTTATTTTATCAATAAATGTTTTACATTCTACAACAGATAAATAGCTTCATGTTATCCATAAACATTTCTCAAGTCATATTTCTGCCACCCGGCAAAGCAGCGTTCATGACCGGGTTCCTGTCCGCAGCCTGGTTGTCGAGAACCTCTGCTCTGGACCTTGCCTTGGTGGTTTCTATACTGGGTCACAGTCAACATGCAGTGCAGCTGTAAGTATGAACAGCCATGGGGAACCTAATGAAGTGACCAGTGAAATTATATTCCACCTTTGCCAGGTTTTGACTGGGGCGATTTCCACAAACCTGAAACTGAAATCTAAACCAAACTCCACCAAAAGGGAGACAAAAAGCCATTCCAATCTGTCCCTTAGGGCTCTGCCTCCTCCAGGCTGGCTGCTGTTGGTTGATTTCCTTTGGTACATTTGAAATTCAAAGAACTGTTACTGGCATTCTTCACATGAGCCTCAGTGCCAAAGCAAATACACTGACTCCAAAAGCTCCACCGCTCCCCCGAGCCAGTTATTCTTCTGCATCTCCATCCTTGCTTCTCTCCTCAGCCCCCCATCCCCCAGCTGTGAGGCATATGCTCAGGAGATGTCAGGAGGCCTTCCATAAGTGGGACAGCTGCTTCTGCCCAGGGCTTACACAGATCTGGAGATGGAGACTTAAGTATTTATAAATGCACATTGCCCAGTTTGCTCTGAATAGCAGGAGTGTAAAACAAAACCTTTCAGGAAAGAGAGATAAGCAAAGTAGGGTCAGCGAGGCAGAAATACGCCAAGTGTATTTATAGATCTTTAACTAGTGCTTGGTGTTCACACACAGAGTTGAGGCGGGACCAAAGGCATGTAGTGCGTGAGAGTTGTGGAAGGGTGTTGTCTGAGGTCTGCAGTCCCCAGTATCAGTGCCATCAGGTGGAAACACTGAGCTGACGTATGTGACCACTGTGTGTGAGCAAGCGCCTGTGTGTAACACAGAGAGGGGAGGGAAATATTTAATCCTTCTGAACATCTGGTGCACATCTGTGATATTCGTGAGAGCGGGCAAGAGAGTGAGTGTGTCTTGCTATGTTCATTTTCTGCCTGCTCCAAGAAGCCTAAACACACTGGACAGGGTGATTTACAGAGATGTGAACGGCCACTTTACGCACCACAACTAAGCAAATTCAGTAAAAGTATCAGATATAGCTATAAGCAGCAAAAAAAATGTGCTATGACACTTACAAACGCCAAGCTACAATGACCGAAAACAAAAATGTCACTTTAACAAATTCCTGTTTAAGGTCAATGAGGACCAATTTATCCTATAAACATGCGCAACGTTTGTCGTCATGTTTTCGATCACCCGCAGTCACAGGCACACCAGATACAGCTGTAAACACAGTAAAAGCAAGTTCAGCGAAAGAGGTCCAACGCTTTTGTGGCTGGACACCGAAACACAGGTGACAATCGCTATTCAATGATTTAAAAAACAGGTTAGGGAATATACAATTAAAATATATAAATCGGGGGGGGGGCATTTTCATCTTTGAAAGCTTGCATGTGAAACATTCATAACACAGGGACACAGTGTAACGTTGTGAAACATCAAACACTTGACCGCAAGTCACCATTTTACTGTTCATTATTTATTCATTGACACTTAGCTTAAGGTCTTAATATTTTCCATCCTTCCTTGTGGGAAGGACTGGCAAATATTTTACAGCTATTCAATCCTTGACATAAAACTGGGATTGGTTACTTTCAGGGATCAAAGAAAGCGTCGCTCTGGGTATGAATGTCATTGCTTAAGTCCTGATTCCGGGATCGCACCCTCTCGCAACCTTTATCGAGTACACTCTGCTTTCACTGCACCTATATTCCACAATAGGCTTTTGGACAAAGTCCATGGGATGAAAAAGGATAGGTGGACTCAAATAGAAAGCAAAAAAATGGAGAGTTTTAAACTTTTATATAAGGTTATCCCCCAGCTTACTGTAAAGAGAATGAGAGCAGGACATAAAGAATAACCAGGAGTACTCAGGTTATTAGAGAAGTTTAAGCAATTCCCTCTTAAGATGTTTATTACCAGACTGACATGGATTCTAATGTGGTAAAAGAAGTAGCCAACTAGCCAGCATAATAAGGTAAATATTGTTCCCCAACTGCAGTCAGCACTATTTATCCACAGCAACATGCAGGAAGAGTACAGGATATTAAAGGAGAAGATGGAACCAAATAAAAGCAGTTGGGGGGGGGGTATAAAAATGCAGGAAACAGACTGGCAAGATTCAAGGGGAAGAACCTCTCAAAACAAGTGGATCATGTGAACAGAAAAGATGACAAGGGCATGCCATGCTGAGCGCTGGAGGAAATAAGGGTGCAGGGCTGTCACGTTCCATACTGCGAACCGTGGACGACTGACATCATATGTTGTTGAAGTGGCCTAAAAATGTGCGTATGAGGGAAAACATGCCCAAGAACCAGCTACATGGGCACATCACCACAATCCTCAGCCCAAGTCAATCTCTTGCACTTTTGGGAGACTTCCAAAAAGAAAATAAGGTAAACTAACATTACTCAAGCAGCATGAACAAAAGGCCATCCTTGGTCATGTCTTCCTGACCACTACTGCCACACCAGTCCACAATATCTAAATCTACACACAGCTGCAGGTTCTTCCCCCATTACAACAACTGCAACAGCTTTGTAAAAGAGAGCAGGCTGAGCTCTTCAGGTACACCTGAAAGTCACCACCCATGGAGGCAAACCATATGCCCCAAGGTGCTCAGTGTGACACACGTTTATATGACCTTCCCCAGACCTTTTTGACCGTCGCTCATTGTCACCATTGTCAGGAAACAACAAAGCAGTATCTAAGCAATGACAGCCTTAAGGGACAGAGAGGTGAAAATAACACCGTTGGATAACAAGCTACAGACAAACACGCACGCGCGCGCGCACACACACACACACACACACACACACACGTCTGCCCTAAGCTTGTACTTATTACAAGGTGTCAGCAGAAAAATACAAAATACTGATTTTTGCAAACATAGTCTTCAGAGAAACATTGCACTGCTGTATTTCTTACCAACAGAAACTGGAATTTGTCTTTAAAAATCGACATGTACACACTGGCATCCCTTGTTATCTAAATCCAAAATTGAACTGCATGTGAATCAAACGTTTTCACTAGTATGCACTTTTATCCCCCCCCCACCAGATGTGGATTCTTTAAATTGAGCTGTAATTCAGTTAGTTTTAGGCTCACATTTTTTGCAATTCATTAAAACTAACATTCGGATAATGAGAGGTCCAATACCAAGGGAGGCTGGTACTTATTTAGCAGGTATTTTTGTCCAAAGCAACTTAAGAAGCCTGTGAAATGTTCAGCGTCATTCTTTAAGGAACAAGTAAAGGATTGCGAAAGTTGAAGAAAATGTGAACGTATGGTAATTTTGNATACCAAGGGAGGCTGGTACTTATTTAGCAGGTATTTTTGTCCAAAGCAACTTAAGAAGCCTGTGAAATGTTCAGCTTCATTCTTTAAGGAACAAGTAAAGGATTGCGAAAGTTGAAGAAAATGTGAACGTATGGTAATTTTTATATTTCCTAGCCGCACATCTGGGCAGCTCCAAAGCGCCATGTCATCGTGTGTTAAACACAAGCTGCTTGCCCACAGCCTGCTACAGTGAGGCAGCATTACTACAGCATACAGGAAAACACAAAGACCAAAAATAAATAAAACACAGATGCAGACAGTGTGACAGAAAAAGCAAGTGGGGGGATAACATATAGTGAGGAACAAAAAAGAAAAAGGTAGGAGACAACAGGGAATTAAACCATCGAAGGGTGAACTTACAAAGTCGATCGTGAAAAGCAAGAGGTCATTAAAAAGAGGGGAAAAAAACACACAGACCTGTTGTACGAACAGTACAAAAATATCGGAAATATTTCAGAGCTGGAAGGAAGCTGAGAGTTGTACTTTACCTCCAGAACAGTTGAACATCCAATACACCTAAGCTCATTTACACGCAGCAACAGGGTTCAACAGCGCTTTGTTAACCCTGTTAAACCCAACTGATCACATTACCACAACTATCAGTCAAAAAAAAAAATTTGAACAAGTAAGTGAGTAAGCGGTCACACAAGAATGAGTGGCACTGACGTTAAAAGGAGGAAACACAGAAGGGCAGGAACTACTAAGCTGCCTTGTTCGTACCTAAAAACACCTTTTGGCATCTGCTTCTGATGTCAGGAACGCAGCCGTACGAAAGCGACGAGGTGCCAAAGACGGGCAGAGTGCTGCCATGTTAGTCGGACCCCCCGTACTCCTGCTCGCTGACTCTTAACCGTGACAGTGAGCAAATCCTGGGTCCTGGTTGGTAACCAGACGGAGGATTAACCACATCTCCTGACAGTTGCTACTGCTGTCAGTGCCATTACACACACACACACACACACACACACACACACACACACACACACACACACACACAGAGCTGCTCAAGCGCTGTCATCTGTTTGAGTATCAGCACAGCAAAGCGGGGGGTATCATTTCAACCAGTATGGAGGAACCAAGGGGTCACAAGTGGATAAATGTAATGTTATCCAGCAGGGGGGAAAAAAACAGGCAAAATTACCATTTACCAAAAACACCATTTAAACACCTTTGTTTAGTTTACCTCTCAGGTAAACTCTAAAAACATGAAGCACTTTGAAAACACCACCGAACTGATAGTTTTAATGAATTAAGACATAGAACATGAGGTCTGAGAAGAGATGCTTAGTTAAATGAAGATCTTACTGTTTTATACCGGAATTTCAGTTGTTTTCCGTCCGTATTGTTGTTCCTTGAAAGCGAAGTCTAACCCATGAGATAAAGTGCTTCATGTTGGAAGCTATTAATAATAATAATAATAATAATAATAATAATAATATCATCATCATTGTTACTAAGAGTGTCGTTATTGTAGGAGACAACGGTCTGGTCACAGCTGGAAAAGATGGCCCAAAGCGACGGAAAAAAGCAAAAATGCAGCCGAACACACGGAACATCTCGCAGCGCCACCAACTAAGTCCCTTCGGCCGGCATTTTGGTCGGAAGTTTTTTCAGGGTTCAGCGCGGTTTACGGAGTGTGTGATACCACGTTAAGGTGCGGGAACGTGTCGAAGTGTGTTGGCGATTCAGGGCTGATCTCTCTCCGACACACACAGGTCCGATCTGTCTTTCACACCAACGACACAAAGGTCGAAGAAGAAGCCGAACGCGGCCTCCTTTCGGCGTGTGAAACTACACGACACACGCAGCAAAATACCGCGGAAGAGCCGGGGATCGACGCGGAACGTGACGCCTCTCACACACACAAACGCCACAAAAAACACACACCGGGTATGAAAGCGAAGCGCGACCGTGAAGCAACTGCGCAGCGCCCGGTCGGACGGGCGAGCGGATGGTCGCTACTCACTGTGCGGTGCTTCGGCTGCCTGGTCGCCGCTCGCCCTCTTAGGTTTGGTCGCGTGTCCCCGGTGGTCCTTCCGTCCCCCACCTCTGTCTCTTCTACTTTCCGCCTCTCTCGTCTTTATTCGTGGGGATGGAAGTTACAGTCGAGCTCTACACACTTCAGAGCCACAGGAAGTGATGTAGACCACTGTGAACAACCCAGCGCGCGCGTGTGACTGAACGCTAAACCCCCCCCCCCAACAGCTCATGTTGCTCAAGCTAATAATATTATTATTATTATTATTATTATTATTGTTTGGTCACATGACCTACACCGGTCAATGATCAACTTCTTTGTTCTTACTGTATCTGCGCAGGACTTTAGTGGATTTCGAACCCAGCACTAAACCAGGCGCGACCTGAAAAGTTCTAGAAACGCTGGAGAGAGAAGTCGAAAGTCTGAGAATGGCCGAAAAACTGTTTCATCCCACGAAAGGATCGTTCGGGTGGAAAAGTACCGTGGGTGACCGGGCGCGGTGAAGAGGCACTTTCCACGCGGGCTTCTCACGCTGACTCGACCCGCCTGGAACGATCTAGCACCAGGTCGAATCTCTGAGGTGTTATTTGTCTCACAAGGTCGCATTTATCTGCTGCCTTCCTTCGGGAAGCACCACGTGAGGGTTATTTACAGTATTTGTGGGAAAGGCGAAGGCTTTCTGAGCCGCTTTCTTGGCTTCACAAACTGGATCGGTTTCCCATCTGTTTCCGTTACAAAGTGTAAAAGTTGACGATAAAAACATTTCATACTGAAACAAAAAAGGATGCGTTTCAAGTCTTATTTCTGCAAAGTTGATCAGGTCACACCTGACGTGAGAGAACGCGGGTTCGAGCCCAGCTCAGTGCCGGTGGAGTTTGCCTGCTCGCGCCGTGTTCGCGTGAGGACCATGCGGGAAGCCTCCCAAGGTCCAAAGACACGTGTTTCCGGTGGACTGGTCGCGCTGCCTTGGCCGTGTTGCCGTGTCAGGTGCGGTCTTGAGACAGTGGGTGTCTGCGTTTAGCGACCTGCTGTGACACTCGGTCACCTTCCACCCCAAAACGTGTCATCTAAATGGTGCAGTTTTCATTCTTACTTCGGCGATTTAACAGGGTGATGAGAACTCCAGGGGGTCACTTACCATACAAGCTCGGGTCACGTCAATACAGGCGTGAGGTGTGAAGAAGTTCATCTGCAGCGAGACCTGTGACGCTTTCACTCCTGGTATATTATGACGGAGGGCCACACGTGTTCAACTGCTGCCATTTTTAGTCAGCCCTCGCGGAAGTTGCTAGAACTTGGCCTTGCGCATATCGGGCCAATGCCAGGGCCGCTCTCCGAAATATTCCGCTCACGTTAGGATGTGTTTTCTGTTGTGCTGAAACAGGCCGCCGGTTCTCCTCTGTTCCATCCCCCTCCCTGGCCTGCGGTCCGTTCCCCCCGGGCCACCGCAGGAGGCCAGAGACAAGACAGGGATGGACCGGCCCGGTTTGTGATGGCAGCTGCAGAGCGTCTGGCTGCGAGGTGTTTCCTAACCACTGGGCATATGACGCCAACCGGGTCCATACACTCACTCACGCCCCCCCCCCCCCCCCCCCCCCC
>UFQX01000870.1:0-150969 GCA_900497675.1 Arapaima gigas | reverse complement strand
TCCATACACCCACCCCCCCCCCCCCCCCCCCCCCACCTTCACTTCATCATCCAGCAGGTCAGATGTCACATGACTGCAGTGTGTGGCATAAGTCAGGCAGAGCAACATGTCTGCCATTGGTGCTCAGCTGTTGGTTGTAACAGGGAAAATGAGTGACATTAGTTGGGTGTGCCGGTTCTCCAAAACAAATGTTCTCCTTTTTTACACGCAACTGTTCACCAGAACAGTGCGCAAAGCAAAAAAGTACCAGTGATTGGTGACCCTGCGTGGAAAACGGCTTGGGGTTCAGAGGGGTCAAAGGAGAATGGTGAGAGCAAGCAGACAGGCCTCAACGTGGGTGTTTGTGCTTGAAGAGTGGAAACCAGTCACCTGGTTGGATGAATCCAGGTTCCTTTTCATTGTGCTGTTGGAAGGGTTCAGAATCTGGGGTAAGACACCCTGTGCGGTGCCAGTGTGGTGTCGGCGGCACGGGCCGGTGGCGGCAGCATGGCGTTGAGGGGAATGTTTTCCTGACACGTTAGGCTTCAGGAAACCTGCTGAAGAACATCAGAATGGCAGGGTTTACCTGAAAATGGGCAGCCAGGTTTACCCTTTTATGGCTACCGTTTATCCACGCTTAGATACACACTTCCGGCACGATAATAACGCCCCGCGTCGCCGGGCACAAATTCTCAGCAAAGAGTTGCAGGAACATGACGGCAAGTTTTCAGCGCTGCAGTGACCTGCGTGGGCCCCACAAGTGGAAGTGGAAAGAGCCGACGGCAGCAGTGCCGTGTAACTGTTTTCGGCAGCTGCACGACACAGTCGTTTCCACACAGCACAGCATTCCTACATCGGGCATGTGGCGGAACCCATAACCACATGGATTTGCGGTGTTCTGACAGCCAAAGAACGCTGCTAGGTACATGTAAGTAATAAACCTGTCACTCAGCATTGCTGTGAAATGATGTCTGAGCCACAATATAGCCAGAACACCCCGGTCAGAATGCGTGTATTTTGTATGAATTGCATTGATTATATTCTATCAACATTAAATTATGCGACGACTTGTCATATTTAGGTGTTTCAGGGTTTTATGCCAAATAATTAGAATCATATTCGCACCTACAGTTTATTACCATTCGGACTATAGGATTGCAGATTAACTTTTAAACTCTGTTAACTCTGGCTAAGTGCAATTCAGCAAGAAATATCTTTAAAATGCAAATATTTTTGGGCTTATCTTTGATTCACTTTTCTAAATGTAACATTTAGAAGAAATATCTTCTAAAATGTTACACTTACTGTGTCTGTCTGCCTAGTCTCAGAAAGGACTTTTTATTACAACTGTTGTATATTCTAGCTGTTTACCAAGCATAACCCATGAAAAATGATACAGATGTCTGTATTTTCAAATTAATTGTGACTTTAAGGGTAAAGTTGACATTTATTTATTCAGCTGCCAATTCTCCAAACCTTCTTATGGTTATAAGCATCTTAACATTATTTGCCCGTTTATACAGCTGGCTAACTTTTCACTGTGGTTGTGTTAGGATACAGACTTTGCTTAAGGGTAACACTGCAGGAGGTAGGATTCAAACAGGGGTACTTGAGGTGGCAGCTCTCTGTATATATGACAACGGCAAGTAGGTTTATACTTTTTGTAATTGTTTTCCATTACTGGCTGTAGAAATACGAAGGTGGTGGGAAATAACGGAAATGACCATAGCAGGCAACCGAGCCCCTTTGTTAAGGCATAGAGAGGCAGAACCATTTGTTTTTCTGTGCTAATAAAAATAACAGGTAAAGTGATTTTAATCCATCAGTAATGCAGTATGATGGTCATATGCACCTGCACAAAAAAGTGAGACGTCACGGAGAACTGAGGCCTCTTGTGCTTTGGCCACACCGCTGTTCTCAAGGATGGGATTTTAAAAAACGGCACATCGTGTTATCTCAGCCCCTCAGCGCCACAATATACTGAAAGCACAGACATAAAATCTTGTACGTCAGTATGTTTAAGTTAAACCTTGTTGTGCTGTAACCAGGCATTCAAGGACAACAACTGAGTTGTTACCACAGAAACGTTCAGTTCCTGGTGAGCGATGTGGCCCCCCTCTGGCGACGGGAGGAATTGCAGCCTATAGCTGTCGCTAATCCTTGCCTCAGTTGAGCCCGAGGGAGGGAGGAGACGCAGCTCTTCCCCGAAGGACCCCAGCCAAGTTCCTTCTGTTTCTGTGATGTCCAATTGCACAGAACGGGGTAGAAAAACGCATCATTCAGCATCTTTCTCCAATGTATGCTTACAATTTTCACAGGAGATTTTGCACGTAACCTTGTATCATATTCTGCTGCAACAGTCAACATTAATATTCATATTTGGTTTTTGACATTCACCATTCAGAAATGTTCCCGGTTTAAAAAGCAGCAGATGTTGCCAGACTTGCAAAGTGCTACCAAAACAACAGTTGGCCAATCCAGTTGTCAGTGCACTGCACGCTCTTATGCAGGCTCAGTATTTGTTAGCCGGTGAATTATTTTCTAAATAAAAATGTATAGTGACTCCTAAATGTGTACAACTATGGTGAACAGTAGTACTTACTGCAGTGATACCTTGGTTGGAATCGACAAACCTGGTTCCAACAATGTCAGGAAATTATGTTCCAGGAACCATAATGAACACGTCGTGGAAAGAAATGTTCATACAAATGTAGACCAGAGCATCTCTTTGCATACAGAGTGCAATGTGGTTAATCTGTCATCTCAAAAAGTACACAACCACTATTTTTATGGAAAACATTTAATGTTTAACAATAATCATTGTGGGTATTGCAACCCAGCACATGCACATACACAGATGTAGCTTCTGTCTCCTATCCAAGGCTTATGTTAAAGAACCAAGAAACTGCAAAATAAAAAAAAATTTAAAAAAGGCTCTGTTCACCATCCAGGCCATTTATGGATTAAGGGGAGGATCCACAGGCTCAGGACTGGCAACTGGCCTGGAACAGTTAATCGAAATTCAGTCCAAGTCTTTTCAGATGCTACAGATGCAGGCTTACAGATGGAAAAACAAGAAATGGAACAGAAACATGGCTGTGCGATGTGCTCTCTGGTTGTTCTTTACGTTGGTGGTGGGGGGGTTTCTTTGACTTTACTTGTAGAACTCGTGCTCCTGCTCATCCTTCTTGATGACGGTTTTGTAGGCCTTCTCAAAGTCCTTTGCCAAGACAATGTAACGGTTCTCCCGCACAGCGAGCATGCCAGCCTGGGGGGGGGGGGGGGAAAGACAGGAAAAAAAAAAAGGNNNNAACGGGTCCCCCGCACAGGGGGGAGGGGGGGGGGGGGGGGGGGGGGGCAAAGACAGGAAAAGAACAAAGGCAGGAAATACAGGACAGTGGGACAGAGGGGACATAAACAGGGGAAGATTGGGGAGGGTTTAATGGTTATAAAAAGGAAAAAAAAGTTCTAATGCAACAGGAATGTTGTGCACTCGATCCATCAGCACACAAACCAAAAAAGTCATTCTCCTCTCACCTCTTGGCAGATGGAGTTGATGTCTGCTCCGGATATCTTATCGGGCCGGGCCACATCTACACATCTGTTAAAGATCAAATACTACCCAAATACTGTGACCGAGTGCTCAAATGCACTAACAAAGTCAAAAAAAAAAAAAAAAAGTCAAACACAATGTATGGGAAAGCACTATGTAAGCATAATACCATCCCATTTCTGATTATATCTGGACAACAACCAGTTAATGTTTGCCTCAGTCCACCTATTACAAATCAACAAAATAGTTACACTTTCACCTTCAAGCAGAGAAGCACACTGCGAGACCACAGCAGTTACACGGGGTACAGTGAATAAGCTCTACGACTGGCTGCTGAGTGACAGAGAAGCTCTTATACCGTCACTTATTGACATCATATTCAAGCTTGACTGTACTATGTTGAAATGACACATTAAGCAATATAACTAGGCAAAACACATATGTTCCGTAGATTAAAAATTCTTATGGCAAGTCAAAGAATAATATGCTGATGGATATGTGGTGCACAGCTTAATGTGGAACAAATGACACAGCTGTTAAAGATTAAAATACTAGACATCAGAAACAGCTGTATCTACTGCCTGGTCTCAGCTAAGGATACAGTCCTCCAGGTCCACTTCCTCTGACAGATTCATCTTGCTTGTGATTGTGGAGAAGATCAGCCGCTTCTGACGCCGGTCCGGCAAAGGGAACTCGATCTTTCTGTCAAGTCGGCCGGGGCGCAGGAGTGCCGGGTCCAGGGTGTCAGCTCGGTTGGTGGCCATGATCACCTGAGAACATGGAAAAGGTCACAGGGGTGACATGCTGAGTGCTGGTCAGCTGGGAGCAATGCAGCGCAGCAGAATGAAGTGGCCGCCGGGAGCACAGCTCACTTTTACGTTGACATTCTGATCAAAGCCGTCCATTTGGTTGAGCAACTCCAGCAGGATTCTCTGCACCTCTCTGTCCGCTGTGGGGAGGCAGAGTGCAGAAGTGTGTAACTTACAGAATATCATTTCCTTTTAAAATAATGTTTATTTAAAAAAAAAAAAAAACCATTTGGGTGCATCAAAAAGATAGGACTCGCTGCATTCTATGCATTAAAAACTATAATACAAAACCAGGGTTCAATAAACACTGACTCAGATACGAGGGCAGCACCTCACTTTGCGCAGGGGAGATAAGGGCAGGGAAACCACACCTCCAGTCTGAGCGTCAAAGCGCTTCGTGGCGATTGCGTCAATCTCATCGATGAAGATGATTGCAGGGGCGTTCTCCTTGGCCAGCCGGAAGACGTCACGGACCATGCGAGGACCCTCACCCAGGTACTTCTGGACAAACTCGGAGCCCACAACCCGGATGAACGCAGCTGAAGGAGGCGGACAAATCCCGATTAATTTGCTTCTCATTATCAAAACTTTACAAATCCCCAGATACGGGGAGCTTATCCAGTGTCAGTCTTGTGTGAGGAGCTGAACAAAGTTTACATAGGGCAGTAGTTGCACTGCTTTTTGCCTAGTTTACCTGTGGTGTGGTGAGCCACAGCCTTGGCCAACATTGTCTTCCCACAGCCTGGGGGGCCATACATGAGCACACCCCTCGGGGGATCAATCCCAATCTGAAACACACACACACACACACACACACACACACACACACACACACACACACACACACACACACACACACACACACCAGGCAAGCAGTTACTCCACAACCCAATAGCTCACGCCTCACTCCTGTGCTGCAGTTACTGTCACACAGAATGTACAGCCGGGGACTGAGAAACTGAATTCAACATATAAACTTTCCCCCGTTAAAAATGCAACAGATCTTTTACTTAAAGTAGACAAAAAAAGGAAGTACTGAGTCATTTTGTCATTTTATACTACTAGCAGCCATTTCTGTGTATGGCACACAGTTATAAATGTTCATGCTTACAGTTTTGTCTCCTACAACAACCATTTACTACTGTAAACCCCTATTTACAGTGTCAGACTGCACCAAGACATATTCTGTCATATGCTGGAGTAACCAGCTGCTCTTTGGCAGTCAGGCAAACGTCACAACTGAAACTCACCGAAACATTTCAAAATCAGCAGTATCTCACGGGTGAAAACTGCATAACAATGACCCCAACACATTAAAATATCACACTTTAGCATTACATAAACTTTCTAGCTTTTTAGCAATGTGTTTCCCATGAAGAAAACTAAAAACAAAAAAAAAAAAACACTAAAAACAGGTGACAAATGCCTTTGTGATGAAACACAGACTACATCAGCTTTACTTCTGGAAATATCTCTTTTTCAGAAGAGACGCATCAGTTTAAACACATTTAATAGAACTGGTTATTTATGACTGATTTTTAACGTTCTGTACACACACACTCATTCATTCTGGACCGACAGGGAGGTGCCATGAAGATGAGTGCAGAGCTACAGGAAGAGAGCAAACACCTTTAAATTACGCAAGACAGCCACTGTCATCTTATATGCCATATGTCAAAGACGACATACTCTTAAACATGCACATCACCTACCTGTTTGTAGAGTTCAAAGTGTGTGAGGGGCAGCTCTACTGCCTCTCTCACTTCCTGCTTCTGGATGTCCATCCCTCCAATGTCGGCATACATGACATCAGGCTTCTGATCTTTGAGACAATGGAACACACTGAGCATGCAGCTGACCAACAACTTGGCACTTCTGTGTCTAACAGTGAAAGTCAGACAGTGGGGCCTGATGCTAACATAAGTTAAAGGCACCAAAAAAACAGATCAAGTCTGCGGATACAGGCCAAATGAACCTAACAGAGCTTGCGCTCTGTCCCTGAAGTACCAGTATTCAGGCTTTGCTCTCTGACCATAGACACATGCAAGAGCATACCTGAGGTGAGCATCATGATGCTACTGTCTGCCTCGGGGGGCAGGACATCAACCAGTGCATTGCTGTGCTTGTGCAGGGCAACTGAAGCATTGGGCTTCAGCAGCTCCCTGTCAATAGTGCTGAGGATCCTCACATAGTAGTTAGAGCCTGGTAAAACATATGAGGGCAGGGTTACACATACTGATAAATGACAGCAGCACTTTCAACATTAATAAACAATTATAAAGATACAACAAAAAAACACAAAGCTGTATAAAATACCCCTAATGTGCAGAAACTCATGGACCAAAGAGCCGCTATGGTGCCAGTGACCTTCCATGTGCTCACAAGTCGTTTTTGGCTATATGCAATACTGCCTTTTGTGGCACCCGCTATGACTGTATATGACCCGAATACTAAAAACTAAACAAGACTGTTTTATGTTTGGACAGAATCAGTGTATCGGATTTGAGCAAGTGAGACTGAAAGCTTAAAAGCAAGCGATAACATTATATTTATTGGTTTACTATAACCGAGTGCCTGCTTACAAATATGGGAAAAGCAACAGGGAAACCCAGCCAGGCATCTAGATAACAGACATTTGAGTTATTTACAAGCCGTAAGACCAAAAACAACTACTGTGGTTAGTCCTACCCACAAGGCATTCGCTTCTGCTTAGAATATATTAAATGGTGTAAATATGCTAATGTACACAACTCTTCCTCATTAACAACAGAACTAAATATGTGTTAGTCAAGACCTTTTGCAGCTTAAATTAGGCCATGTTATTCAATAAGCAACGGGCCAATTTAACTAACATAACAATTAAGAAAATTTTAGGGTTCTTAATTCACATTAGGTACGCTAATTTAAAGCAACTGAGCGCACGATATCCTGGTCCACATCCATTAAGACAGGTTACCTGTGGTGGAGCCTACAATGGCAGTGTTCTGGTCTACAGCCTCCAGGAACTGGCCAATAACCAAGGGGATGCTTTGTATCCTTTTCACCTCCTCCTGTGCATGAAGGAATTCTTTCTTCAGATTCTTCTGCTCATCTTTGATATACTCCTCCTGAACTTCAAGGAACTCCAGTTCCTGTTGTAGCTTCTAGTGAGGAGAAAAGGGGATCAGGAGTGAAGAGTTAGAGGCTGGTGAGAAAGACTGATGATACCAATAACACCATCTTTTCATCCACGAGACCAAAAAAAAAAAAAAAAAAAACCCATTAGATAGCTTAATTAAGGAGTCAAACCCCTTTTTTGGCATTTATACAGTCCCCCCTACATTATTACAAAAATAACTTCCCACTTGAGAAAACCTCCAGCTATCAGCATTCAGCCAAAATTTTTGAAGGTACAATGTCACTTGACGCAACACAAAATAGAGATGTGTAAAAGTTACACTACGAAATCCCTTTTTTAAATCAAAACAGATCCATATTTTTCTAAAGGCTTTATATTGATGTTATTTAGAGGCATTTATATACAGGCATAAAAAACAGAACAGCCACTGCATTTGCAAAAATAACTTAAGCTTAAGGTATATTTACATAACACAATTATAACCAAGCAAATAAATGTTTTCCTTAATATATGCATAGAAATAACTGTCATCTTCCAGAACCAGCTCTGGGTTGTCTTCTGTATAAACAAACATGGTCAGTTCAGCCTCCTCCACATAGACAAGCGTACCACAGAAAGCCATGCCATAAAGTGACTCAAGGAAGGTTGTTCATCTCTCCAATGACAAACCACAACAATTATTTTTAATATTTATCAATGCTTACGATAAAGCAAAAGTTCTGTGCTTCATTCAACTGTGGAGATCTTCTGCTTAAAGACTACCAAACATTATATTTTCTTACTCTAAATTCAAAAGAAGTTATCCATCCCCTGTAGCCTGAAAACATCACACACACACACACACACACACACACACACATCACTATGCCTAACAGCTGGAATAAAGTTGTATCCATTTTTGAGGCTGTTTTGCCAAAACAACAAATTTTCAGTCATGGCCAGAACACTTCATTTCAGAATTCTACGTCTTGGGAAGTCCCGAGGTCTCTTGAACTCGTGACACGGGGCATTAGACGAACATTTGTTAATTATTGCTTGTAAAAATTACAATTTACCAAATGGTATGAGAAATGCATCAGCAAATTATGTTCAATCTGAAGACACACATTTGAATCACACGGGCAAAGGGGCAGTTTGAGCAAATCACATGGACCAACAGCAAACGGATAAACAGAAAGAGAGGAGGTCGGTTTCATACCTTGTATCTGCTGTACAAGTCCTCCAGGTCCTCAGGTTCCGGAGCCAGGAAGGACAGGCCAGTCTGGGGTCGGGAGCTCAGCATTGCAGGCACCTCGTCCTTCAAGATGACATCACATCCAGCACACATACAAACAAATAAAACATTTTCCTTCTTGTGCTATTATCTAATTCAAACATCTGTTTGTACATTTCTTCAGGCTTTTCCCTGCTAGTCTCAGGTTCGGTTGCCCCTAGTATTTCGCCTTAGTTAATAGGTAACATTTAACATCCGAAAAATTTAAGTTGCTTCTAAACAAAATATCCCTGATGTTTCTCTCGTACTAAAAATATACAAATTTGAAAAGTTTCCCGAAAATACAAGCAAAAACAACTTTTACCTCCTGCAAATATCGTAGCCATCCATCAAAAGTCCGGAGGAAATGTGTTTAGATGACACTAACTGTAGTATTAGAACAATATTTCTGCTAGTTCAACTGCAGGAATGATCAGATTTAGTTATTTTTGGCGGCTAAAACTAAAGGATATGCATTTATTATCAAGAAAATTGCTAAACCGTGTCGCTGTGAACAGGCCTTGACAGTGAATGAATTGGCACCTTTTAAATCATGCAGAAAGACGTACACTTACTTGACTGCTATATTTAATATTACTGATATATTTCACCTGAAGCTTCTTCTAGGCTCGAAAGATGTTTGTATAAAAATCGAAAGACCTATGACGCTAAAATATTACAACAAACGCTATACTTCCATACCTGAGCTTTGTCCACAATTACACCGATTTCCTCCATCTTGGTTTCGCTGTAAAGCAGTGTTTCTGCGGAAGTGCGTGTTGACGCAGCGGATATTACGTTCACGTTTTTATAGTACGTAACTATGGGTCTTGTAGTATTCAGAAAGAATAGGGCTTTAAAGTTTAACTTGTGCATTCATACTGGACTACCAAAAGGCCACTTTTATAATTAATATACTACTGTATTGAGTTCTTTGCATAACAATTTTTTATCATGCATTTAGAGGACGTTATGGTGAACATCCCGTTTGATGTGACCAATTGTCCACTTGAGGGAGTCAAAGACAGGGTGAATTCTGCACGTTATGTAACCAAACACACACACACACACACACACACACACACACACACACACACACACACACACACACACACACTACAGCCTACCCTCTGCCACTCATATGCAAATAAGCTAAATGATCAAAAAAGTCAGATATAATTGATTTCTGAGCCTCAACAAAGGAATAGTGACAAATCTGCTAATTCCTTTTGCTCAAAATACTTAAAAACAAATACCTGGTTTTGCACGGAACCATTTCATAGAATGGACAGCTGCAATATTAAAAATTTTGACTGTCTATATATACTGTGAACGATGGTGTTCTTATCATCGGATGTTGTCTACGACATATGACGCTGTCATTTGTCGTGACCTGAAATAACCTGTCGCGCAGTTTATTCGGTGCATTCAAGTGAACAACAGTGATCTACTCCCATCGAGTTTTCTGAGCAAGATATTTAAGTGAAATCGTCATCAGTTCGACACTGGAATACAGAGCTGGTGACACCGAACTACATTGTTACATGTCACTTCTGACCTTTACACAGGAAACTGAAGTAAAGGTACGTCTTCTTTGAAAGTACTGACCACCCAGAGGAAAATCCCCCTCTACCAAAGGAAACTTGCAGATATAGACCACAAACAAGTGCACACAGCACTTGTCACATTACATGAACATGCAAAAATTGTTTATCTCATTTGTCTCCTTCTGTTAACTATTGATTTCTTTGTTTTTTTTTTCCACCATACGTGGGCTAACCCGCTTCCTGCAACACAATACCGATCTCTGCAGCTCACTGCAGCTTTGCTGCAATACCTTGCAGTAGATCGTGTGGCCTGTAGTTTTAAGTCAACGTCAGAGCTGTAACAATGATGTTTCTACTGACGAAACTTTGTTGTTTGCATGAAAAAGTGTGGAGGCAATGTGCTCGCGTGACTCATAACCCAAATCTTTTTCTTTCTTCATCCAGTGTCCAAAGGTGCACTGATAACCATTCCAGCAGCAGAAGGCATATTTAACCTGGCCTTTAGATGAACAAGCTAGACCATCAGGGGATGGTCCACAGTTAGAGCTCCGTTCCTAATGGGCTAATATTCTTAGTCCTCCTGAGATGACACTGTCACCTTTTTCCCGCCAGCGCTCAGCCAGCTGCCCTTTGACCTCTTCTGTGCCGACACATGTGACCGATGCTTGTGCTAGTTTTACTGTTAAGTACTGTATGAAAAATTGCAGATATGATATAGGATGCGTAATGAAATAAAAAATAAGAGCAACAGATAGGACTAAGGATCGGGGATTTGGGCCACTCAGTGCTGGGTGGAGTTTGCACTTTCTCTGTGTTTTTGTACATATTTTGTCAAGGTGCTCTGGTTTCCCCCTACAGTCCAAATAAATGTGTTTCAGGCAGAAGCTCTGCACAGTGAATACCCATCCATTCATCCATTTGTTCCTGGTTAGGGTCACTGCAGTCTGAAGGTCATCCTCGAATCATTGGGAAGCTACCCCTGTATGGGACAAAAGTCCATTGCAGGGTCGTCTCTCTCTCTGATGAGCAGGATGTGAAAAAGACCGGAATATTAAGATCATTCCTGCTCAGCAGATTGATCAGATGTAGTAAAAAACACACTACGGTTGAGATCCATCCATCCATTATCCACAACCATCTAATCCTTGTTAGGGCCACAGTGATTCATAGCCTGTCCCTACTTCTCACATAAATTGCTATATTTGTTGAAGAAATATTGTTTTTGACTAGTGTGTGGCAGCAAGCCTTATTCCCATGATTGTGGGAAATTTATTCCTATTCACATTTGGTCAACTTTGTCCCGTTTTAATCCAAAGTTAATACAGCTGAACAAAGGATAAACTTCCTCAATGACATCCTGGGGTGAATGGGTGAGGTGTCAGGGAGGCAAAACAAACCAGCAATAACGTGTCAAGCGATAAAGTCCTCAAAAGACACAGATCCACATATTTCAGTGTGCCTTTAAATTAGCCACTAAAAACATTATATGGTCAATATGTTCAACTAAAGGTGTTTATGACACAAAATAGAAGTGGAACAGAAACCAACCGCAGCAGGAAACTCGTGTTTGATACACGACAGTATAACTCCGGTTTGCAAATTGTTCAGTTTTCCACTCACCTACCCTACAGAATAAGAACAAAAAAACACTCCTGCCACCGTGACCTTCCAATGGATAATCTGTGGCTCATCCTGAGTGTCTTTCTGCAGTTGCATGAAGGTCAGTATTTTAAAACTGAACAATGTTTATTATCCAAGTTGATGTTCTCGCCAATTGGACGACTCTGCGCTCAGAACTGGTGTCTGGGCACAGCGCACAGTTTAATAGACCGAAGATGTTCACGCAGAACAATGTGCGAAGCAACCAAATACAAATTTTCCTCAGTACGAGGCAAAAACGAAAGTCAAGCAGGCGAGCAGCAGCGCAGGAACGCGAACCTTGTAGTAAACACAGGAGCTGAACGTGTAACTGCTTGACTTGATAATGCAGAAACATTTAGGTGATAAACCTTGAAGGTAGACCTTTGCAGCCGAAATATACTGTCTATAAGAACGGAGGGACTAATATGACAGGACAGTCAAATCGACCTCTAGAATTTGTCTGAAAAGTATTAATGGTAAAAAGATGTTTGTTTTTTCGGCCTTATAAAGTGCAAGTAGTAAGCTTTCTATAATTTCAACTGATAAACAAAAGCAGTTGTATGTAAACAAATCTCAGGCATCTACCGAGATAAATTATTTAGATTAATCGATCATTGGGCCTATTTAATGAATAATGAACGAATACCGACTGATCAGAATAAATAAACATTTATTAGTTCTAGTTTATTACTTTTATTAGTTTTACATCAATTTAATGAAGGATTTTCTGTTGCTATCCAGGGTGCTCATCCCAGATCTCTGTGATCCAGGAACCCAGTGCTGTTGTGTCTGAGATAGAGAAGAATGTCACACTGAACTGCCTGTTCACACACACCCCTGACCAGATGGTGACAGGCCCCATTTTGTACTGGTACTACGGAAACGATGAACTTCTGTATCCTCACCCCATACCGCAGTACAAGAACCGTGTCATAGTTCTGAATCCAGACAGGAACTCCAGCAACAGGTCCATACTTCTGCTGAGTGTGCAGTGGGTAGACAGAAGGAAATATCACTGCATGCTCTCATATGAAAAATCGGGGCAAGGTGCCAGGACCAGAGGGAAAGGAGTCACACTCCTGCTCTACGGTAAGTCCTCCCGTCCTTGGCTGTGTCACCGCTTTTATTATTTTTTTTGCAAGCGGGTACAGAAGTACTTACAATGAATTAAAAAAAAAAAAGCTGTTCAGATGAATGCTTGGCGTGAAGGTCAGTACATAAAGCTTCATCTGTTGCAACCAGGCTTGCTTAAGAACATATTCTAACCACAGGTTGTCAGGCTGGTGAACTCTGTCATCTCAGAGCCCATCACCTCCACCACCAGTGACCACAACTACTGATGTCTGCCCTGTGTGTGCGTATGTGTGGGTGTGTGTACACACATATGTTCATAAACAGTACTGTGCAAAGGGTGCTGTAAAGGGTGTTGAGCACTAAAGAATTCTTTATTCTGGATATGCGGGCATAAAAGTGGATGAAGTGTGTTTGCAGCGGCCGTGAAGCAGCTGTGCTGAGCAGAGGAATGGATTATAATTGCTGCTATAAGCATATTTATGCCATTTTGTAAAAAAAGCAATGGAATTAGATTTATAATGTTTACTGTTTTTGTGCACATGCTTTGTTTTCCAGGGCCCATGACATTTAACGTTTCCTCTGAGTCACAAAACAGTCTCGTCTGCAACATAACAGTGTCTCCTCATGACGGGTTTCACCTGGCTGTGCTCTGCGGTGGGCTGGAGGTGGCCCAGGGTCAGCGTCACGTCTACAGCAAATTTACAGTTTTGTCAGCTGTCGTTCACGAGGGCGTGGAGTGTGAGTGCCAGCTCAGCCTGAACTCCAGCATGGTCTTGACTCGGTCCTATACCCGGAAGTCTAAAGGTAGGTCCACCATGAAATGGCCTGAATTCAGGTAAAGACGTTTTAAGCTGAACTGCTGTGTGGAATGAACAGAGAGGATGTGGTCCTAGCTAACCAAACCAAACCAAACACTCTGCTCTTCTCCTCCTGACAACAAATCTCTTTCACTTTGTTGGTTTTAGATGTTTCGTCAGAGGAGCTCCCACAACCAGTGATGCTCTATGTTGCCATCCTCCTAATCCCCATCCTTATCACCGTCATCATTGCTATAGCTGAACTCATTTTCGAGGCAAGAAACACCAGATCAAGGAAAAGAGGAAGGAAACAGTGGTCTCAGCAAAACAGCAAGACCAGAGTGAAAGAGTAGAATTAATACCTGTATTTGCTGTCTGCCTCCTTTTGTAAGTAGTATAAAAGTTACTGGCAAACTTGTAGAACCGGGAACACAAAATGATGCGATAGCAGTGATATTGCAAGAAGAAATTCTGACTTTTCATGGCAAACTAAACTGTCAAATTTGGAAGGAGAGCGCAGGAGGTCCACACTCTAAAAGGTAACTGTGGACTGAAAAGTCTTAGAACAGCACACAGTGGCACTAGATTTTCAGTAAGAAATAAGGGAAAGTAGTGGAATTTGGAAAAGGTTCATTCATGACAGGTTTATGCTTGAGATGCCTGATTTTGTTTGGTCAACTTTGAACAATACTTTGGATGAATAAACCAGGGTAATTTAAAAATTTGGTTGTAGAATATAAACACTTTATTAAAAAAATGTGTTTGTGTGGTTTGACTTTAATATTGTTAAAACAAGCAGCATTACATTAAAATCTCCAAATCAACACACAATATGCAGGAAAGCTAAGGTTTTTGTATATATTTACACGTACGACCTGTGACAAAGTCATGTCTGTACTGAGAAAAGAATATTAGGGAAAACAGATGAAGGAAACGTCCTCATTCGGCCCCAACTGGGATGCCCTGTTCAGTGTATGAATGTGCCAAGCTTCACGCTGAAGGAGACGTTTTCCTCCGTTTCCACCTTCGACCCACCCGTTTTCTGCTTTTTTTCCTGCTGAGCGCAAATTACTTTTTATATTTTTAATACTTTCTCAATTTAACACGTGTAGGACGGACGATTTGTTGCTGACCACTTCCACTGAGGTGGAAGTGAAAGCCAAGTTGCTGCACTTTGATCCATTCTCTCCTGGATCTTCTGGGTCTAAAGATGAGTCCTAAGGTCTGTCTAGCCCATCTTACAACGGAGGTGTAGAAAAAGGCCGAGGCAGGTTAGGCAGAATTTGAACTGATGCTTGAAGTGCGCAGACAGGAGATTAAGGCAGAGAAGAATATCAAACTACAGCAGCTGGAACTGAAAGCTATAACAAAACTGCTGTTCTTGCTGCTCGGGTGACTTCCTCTGGGGCATTGAGAACGTCTCCGGTATTTGATTCACCTTCAGCCACTTTCGATATTAGTGAGCATTTTGTTTTAGTGACTTCATTACCGGGAATGGGAAGTGAACATTAATTCTGGTACATTTCAAAGCAGTTCGACTTCACTTTGCTGGACAAAAGATGCCACTATTACTGCTGGCTGTTGAGGCCCAGCAACTGTGATATCTTCAGAAGATAGTTTGCACCATGATAGGGTGAAGGCGTCTATCTCGCATGCCTATAAATTAGTTCCTGAGAAACCAAACATTTGTGGAATTTGCTAGAGGAAATTACGATTTGTCGCTGATAAAATCTTCATGCCATCAGTCAGCTGTCAGAATGTGTTAAGTTCAGAGCGTGACTATGAGCTGTTGGGCCTTTCGTGTGTCCCATTCTCCCGTTCCACTCATAGCATCGAGAGCTGAAATGAAGCACCCCTGGTCCACAGAGCACTTATTAAGAAAAAGTAAAAACAGGTACATAAATAACAAAGATTGATAATATGAACATAAAGATAAATATAAAAGGTGAACAGATTGATAAGGAAGAAAAAGATAAATATAAGAAAGGTCCAAATAAATTTTTAAACCAAGTTGTGTAATTTCTGAAGGGATTCCTCTGACACGTAGGGTCAGGGTAAATTTTGAAGGGGGTAGAGCAACTGAGGTAGAATGTTCATTCTGACAACATTAATTCGAAAGTCCAGTGTGGACTGTGGGGAAACTCAGTTGAATGGCTAAAGACTTTGATTCATTTTATATGCTGAAAGCTTTTAATAATCAAATGTAGTCTTCAGGACTGCTGGGAGTGACATTTCAGGCTTACTCAGGTACAGGTGAACATCATCAGCCTATGGAGAAACACGCTGGTCTTCCCTCCTGCCTTGACACTGTATACGTCCCTGTTATTCCTAACAGCTTCTGCTAAGGGTTCGACCACAAGTGTGAAAAGTGGAGGGCGAAGAGAACAGCTTTGTCAGACAGAAAGCCGTTGAGGTTGACTTGTGATAAAGGTTTAGCGTATGAGACCTTAATAAGGGCGACAAAGTCGCTGCCCAAGTTAGATCTATCCAGAACCGCAAATAAGAAACCCCATTCTTCTCCATCAAATGCCCTTCCTGCCCCCAGGCGATCGGCGTGGAACCTCGATTCCCTCGAGCAAAGTTTATATTTAAAGCGCGACGCACCGTATCGGTGCCGAATCCGGCCTGAACAAACGTGACGTATTTTTCTTAATGTTGGAGCTACGTGACCCAGTTAAGATGCACAGAATATGTTCTTGTTTTTCTTAACGCTGAAACAGAAGCTTTTAGGCTTTCTTCTATTAACCGAATGGAGCAGATTTTGGCTAAATCTGCAGAGTTCCTCCAGAAGCGTGAAGATGCTATTTTTCTGCTGGCTGCGGATTCACATGCCACACGGGCGTGTCCTCCTCATCCTCGCAGATCATTTCCGTAGCGAGATCGTGAGGGGAAAAATGGGGGGAAAAAAAACACCAAATGTTAACAAAACATTTATTTCAGCTGAATCTTTGGAATGTAGTAGTCATGGATTATAGTTGCAGACAAAAAAAAACGAGGACAGGTGATGGACTCTTGAGATTGACCTGGGTGTTGCAGTACAAACATTATTTAAAGTTTTTAAGGCCTTGCTGTTTATTTCCCTTTTTTTACAACAGCAATTTACTGAAGCAGTATTGAAAATAAAATTTTTCCGTAAAAAAAATTTGCACAAAATTTTCATAACAGTACAAAACAAAGCAATAATATACTACTTAATTGGAAACATTACTATAGGAAATCTGTATACCTTTTTCAATAATGAAAACATCTCATTAATTGTACATTTCAGAATTATATCATAGAATCTGAAACCATATAAAAAGAAAAATTCATAACACTTTCCTTTTTACAAATGATTCTTACAAACACAAAATTTTTCAACATTTATCAGTGCAACAATGTTTCTTTTGAATTCACGCTACTGTATCCTTTTCCTGTAGCTGTCAGACAGATTATGGCCTTTGAGTTTCTCTAACATATTTGTCCAGACTGCATAAGTGGCCCATATTGAAACCAAGTATATATTCCCACCGACACAGTCCGCGTTTACTTGTTTGGGTCTGTGTTCCCGTGCCGGTCAGAAACGGGGCGACGTCACTGAAGGCCGTAGTTCTTCCCTCCTTCCTGCCGATTTGGCTTTGCAGCACTGAAGTAGTTGTGTTTCTGCTGATGCAGCTGTGTTTCTCTTCTACGCGCTTCCATCTGCTCGACCGAGTGTCCTTTGGAATCCGAGCGCGGTCCCCGGACGCCTGGAGAGGCTGCCGGGTTGTACGCGAGGCCCCAAGATGTCTGGACTACGAAGGTCTACAGTTAACGGCGTGACTGAAACCACACACAGAACACACACCTGGGCTATAATGCTTATCACAGCAGATTGCTTATTAGTTTATGTACTTTTGTGCGTCACACCCCCAACCTCCCGGGATCCTTGGAGCTGTTTTCAAACGGTCCCATCATGCGGACAGGCGGGAGGGCCAGGAAGCGGCCTGCACCTGCAAGTGAAGCAACGAACGCAACGATGTTCTTTTTTGGTATCTTCATCAGACGATTTGCACTTGATCCTCCTGTGGTCCGAGGGAAGTCCTGATTGTGATTCCAGGCAACGGAGAAGCGTGTCGACACCAACTGGGGACAGAAATGAACTGTGAGGCCGAGCAGAGCCCGATGTGTGTCGTCAGTCTGGCTGGACGGGCATCCCAGCTCGTGTTGGTGTCCAAAAGCCCCAAGTGACTTCACACATCAGCCGCGTCCCCGAGAGAAAAGCTTATGCAGAACAGTGGTCTAATAAAGGGGTTGTGAATGAATGGAGAAAAATGAGGTTCTCGCATATTTATACTACGCACACAGGTGAGTTAAGCATAAATTTAACAAAACACACTTCACTTTGACTAATAACATATAGTCTTTTTTTTGCAGGCACCTGTCGTGCAAGGGGTAGAGCAGAACGGCTGTCATTCAGAAGTCATGGAGCCCGCCGATAAGTCATTTTAAAAACAGGATGTCCTTGGACCCAAGTTTTGACATCAGACACTAGCTGGATAATTTAAAAAAAAAAAAAAAAACACTGCTAACAAAAAATTGGACAATTGTATTTACTGCACAAAACACTCGAAAGGGATACTGCAGCTTAAAAATGCAATAAAACAGTAAAACTAGTATACAATGAACTACATGCTATGAAGGTGGGATTTGTCTGCTTCACGACTCGGCCAGCTGACGGCATTTTTCTACTGTTTTCAGACACCACGAAAAGTGTAACTTCTAAATCAACAAAGGTAGTCAACAAAAATATTACAAAGGCACTGTCAGAGCCATACGGAGGTCTGGGGCTTGGGGCTCATTTCTAGGGGTGCAGAGATGGTGGGGAACACACATGTCCAGTGGCAATACTCACTATGTTTTTTACACCTTATACAGCTGGTCCCTTACTTTAGAACTTAACTGTGACTGAAAGTTGGCTTTTCGTTTATAAAGTTTGCTACTTGAACGTGACACAGAGGGTCGGGGCTCCTCATCAATTCTATATGCGATTAATGATGTAAAGTGCAGGCAAAACTGGCGATATTTAACTAAGCGACTTTACAACAATTCGATATTGTTTCTCTGTATCTGTGGGTAAAATGTGCTTTTGTTTATGACGCATTGGAGAAAAGCGTATGGAAAATGAATAGATGTAAGGATAAAGTCAACAATCCAGCAGGACCAGAGCTTTCTTTCTCAATCTCATCTCAGAGCCAGCGGTTTTCCCTGAAAGTGGAGGATGACGGAGAGGCGGTCATGAGATCGCTATATGTACGTGGACACATCGGGTGAAGCTTTGGCCTGTGATTTAAATTGGTACGCTTGTCACCTTTTTTGGAAAAAAAAAAACAAAAAAACAAAATACTTCTCAGAAAAAATTTGGATCAGTGAGAAGTTTCAGACAGGGACCCAACAAAACAACATCTTCCAAATTAAAATATAAACATAACTTCCTTCTAGAAAATGATAAATACTTTGAACATTTTCTCAATTGGTCTCAACACCAGCATCCGATTGTAAAAATTTTTATGGAATCAAAGCTAAACAAAAAATTAATATATCATCTAACTGTACAGACTTTTGTTCAGCTTTATACACAGTGTCCTCCTATAAGTAGGTTTCTCTCACTGTAACTCCTGAGAAAATCTTGGCTCAGTCACAACCTCCCATTGGTTGAAGACCCCTTCACCCTGCATAAGAGGCAACTGTCAAGCCCAACTGGCCTGCCAGCTGGAGGAGATGATTCTCCTGTCCCTGCCCAGTCCTTTCTGGCACGGCTCAGCACAAACCTGCTTGGCCTGCCTTCATGCATCTGAATAGCAATTCTGTGTGTTCAGTTTATCTTTCTTTAGTTTGACTCCGTCCACCAGCTCAAAGTTGTAGTTCTCTAGAGCTGATAAGTTTCTATCTGTCATGGCACTGTGAGAACAGGCACAGTAGAGGACAACGCCGCAGATGGCCCCCAGGAAGACTCCTAGGGCACTCATGGTGATTATAGTGATGAGGATGGGGTCCAGGGTCTTCAGCATGTTCCCTGCCTCATTCATGCCGTCAATCTTCTCAGGGAAGTCAGTGATGTCCACAACTGAAAATAAAGAGGATGGAGTTAGAGTAAGAAAGCGGCAGTTTAATCCACAGTAGCATTCCTTGGTTTCACGTCCACTGGGGGAGTTATTAAGGCGTGAAATATTCGATATGGTGCCTAATGGCTCATTATAAATTTATGTGCAATGCCAACTTGAAATGATTAGAAAAAGAAAATTCTTGTCTTGGTCCGGGTTTAATGCAGAACTCCACAGTACTTATTGAACTCATGTTCAGCCTGTTAAGCACCACTAGAATCCATGACTTAGGATACAGTGTGACAATGAAGTCGAGCACATACTGATGTCCTCTGCCTGGATGGGCTCTGTGGGAACATCAGGGTCTGTACAGACAAAAACACAGTATGTTTTGGCAATTAACACTCTCTTCACACTTTTTTTGCATGTAGGTGTGGACAAAAAAATTTGAGTTGTACACACCCTTGCAGTTGTCTGCATTCAGGTCGTCTAGTATCCTGATGTCGTCCACTGCGATGTCGCCCAAAATGCTTCTCTCCACCACAGCTTCAATGACAACCTGTTGGAATTTGCAGATGCTGTCACTCTGCTCGCAGGTGCATTTCCTCCACACAATGATTTAATCAGTATTTCCTAGTCCGCTTTGTCCTTTTGCTAATAAAGACAATGTAACTGACTCTGCAAGGATACAGGCTGAAAAGACAGCAAGCAAAAGGCAGAAGTCAGAGTTTATAGGAAAAGGTTACTTCTAATACAACTGGTAAAGGATTTCTCAAACATCTGGATCCATGAAGATGGCAGCAGTTGACCAGTATGAAGGAAAGTGCGCATCTCCTCAAGAGAGCAGCAGACGGGGTTTCTTGACAGTCACAGGCTGCATCCAGCTGCAGTTTAACCACAAGATGGCAGAATAAATTTCATGTTCTCTCCAGAGATGCACTACTTTCATATTTTTGCTACGTTTCTATGATTGAAGTTGCTATAACTGAAACATTTGGGCATGTCTCCTCCCAAGGGAAACAAGGATTATCCATTTTTATCTTTAACTTGCTCTCAAGAAGAAAAGTACTAGAGTCCACTGAGAAAATAATGACTGAAAATACACAACCAAATAAGGTTGATATGGACAAATTTGACGTTTTTGGTGAAGAAGAAGAAGAAGAAGAAGAAGAAGAAGAAGAAGAAGAAGAAGAAACTGGGGCCCCAATTCCATCTGGTCAATCGACCCATCTCAGCATTATAAAAGAGACGTCCAGGCGAATGAACAGTATGCAAGCTAAACACTGCATATCTCAGCTGGATGCTGTTAATGCTAAACTAAAAAAACTTTCTTTCTCTGTTTTGGTTGTGGAAACAAAACTCTGATGTGCTTGATTGTATGAATAACTGTGAAACTTGTTTTGGTGAAACTGAAAAAAGGATCTCTAAACGGAAGCATTTACTGGAATCAAAAGCTAATTCAACCGCTGTCCTTGAGAAGTAAGCTGAGTTGCACCAAGCAAAACTGGACAAAAATTGTGGGCCTTCCCGAAACAATATTCTCTGAAACCATTACTGCAGGATGAATTTTGGTGCTTTGTCCTGTCGATCACTATTATTCATGATGTCACCACCTTTCTTGTGGCCTTTTAGATCCAAGGTGGCAGGCAACTATAAAACAGCCGGCATTCGATCTGCGGCTTTAGCTTTTGAGCCGACTCTTCTGCATTGTTTTGCTCCATTTCTTCTCTTAACATCTTTTTCTCTCGATGTCTCTTTCCTTTTTTCGGTTTTCTACTGTACTGGGTTCCTGTCGAAGTTTATGACAGGGTTATTGTCATTTTAAACATTTTTACTTGGGCTCCCAGTATAAGTATAGGTGGGGGGGGTCTTCAATATGTTTAAGTAATATATCATAAGGAAAATGGAAAGTCCGTCAGTTGAATAATGCTCTGAAGCATAAGATTTATGTTAATCTTATTTGTTTTAGTTTGGATAGCATTGCTGCTGTGGCCTATATTCAAACTTTCCTCTCGATATGGACGACCCAGATGATGAATTCTGTTTTACAGGATGAAGTTAATCATTTTTCTGTATAACAATCTATAGGAAAACCGCATACTTGTAAGGAGAATGAACTTGGACAATGGTACTTGATACATTTTTCTGTGTTACAGAACACAGAGAAAGTAAAACAACTCGTAGACTTGTGCAAGCACAACAATCTGTCTGCCAGCATCAGCAAGACCAAGCAAGGAGACTGAACAAAACTGGTCTTCCATCCTCCATCCTCACCAGCTTCGGTAGATGTGAAACTGAGTTCATCCTGAACTCCCGAGTCACAGTCTCGTATGGGTACTGCACTGCCTCTGAGCAGGGAGCTCTGCGGCGGAGAGTGAAGCCTGCCCAGTCCACCACCAAGACTTCACTACCTATTATCCAGACCACTTACAAAAAGTTGTATGTCAGGAAAGCTCATACCACCCTCACGTCACCCTCTCCACTATGCTTTCACCACTTTTGTCTGGTAGACACTATCATAACTTCTAGGCCAGCACCACTCAGAACAGCCTTTTTCTGCAGGCTGTCAAACGTCAGGCTGCTGAACTCTGGACAGTGTATGGACTGATCACCACCACCCACTGTATCATTACCATCACAACTACTGTCTGTTTCCACTATAATGGTTGTACTGCTACATCTACTTATTGTAAATACCATTTATTTATCTATTTACTTGTTTATTTTCATTGTTGTATCTATTTATTTACTATCTTGCTAACTACCTCTTTCTGTTTGCCCTGTTGTTTTTAGTGTGCTGTGCACCACGGTTCGGATGGAACTACATTTCGTTCACTTGTGTACATCTGTATAAGGCAGAATGACAATAAACTGAACCTCGAACCTTGTGTTGTTGTTCTTTTATATTCTGTTGTGATACAGGGCTGCTGTTGTTACATTTAAAAAGAGGGGCTATGCCCTAGCCCAGTGCACTGTGGGAAAATACCTGATAGGGATTGCAATTTGAAGGATGTGCCCAGCTCCAGCACATTATGGGACAGTACCTGGTAGGGTTTGTTGGAGCGGGGCACCAGCACGCGACCCTCCCTCCAGCGGCTGCCCTGGTGCCCGCTGACAGTCCATAGCAGGATATCTGCAGCACCCTCTGCTGTCTCCTTCCGCTGCCTGACATGCAGGGAGCCTATGTGTGATCCAAACATGTGGTACCAGAAGGAGATGCACAGGTCCTTGTCCTGTGCTGTCACTGGTGGGCTCACCAACCGTGCTGCATTGCTCACATGGGAGTTGGTGGCAAGGGTGTAGATGAAATTGCCTGACCCTCCTACAAAAGTGGGGAAGAAGGCACGTTGTGAAAAACTATATGAAAGTACATGACATATACACGCAGAGTAGTGGAACTGAGCATCCTCAGCATTAATACACATGGCAACTTGGAGGTAATTCACCTTCCCTGCAGCCTCACCTGTGTGGTCTATGTTTGGACCAGTGTTAAGGGTGGGGGTCCCACTTGACTGGATCTGCCACCTCAGGGTGCTGTCTTTTTCTGATGTCCATCCACAGAAGGAAGGGCTGTCAGCCCAGCCAAAATCACATGCAAACCACAGGTTATCTGCCATAAAGAGTTTTTTAAATCAGTTTTATGTTATTATTAGACTTCTTTTTTAGGTGATGTTTTTCTCCAAAGCAGTTTAGTAACTTCCCCAAATTACTTTCAGTGATTTATCCACTCGTTCATCTCAGTAAATCAATTCATGGTGAGTACCTTGCTCAAGGGTACTACAGTAAGAGGGAGGGTTCATAAACGGCTGTAATTATTCCTTTTCTTTAATACTGAACTATTCAGATTGTTATGTTACACTAATGACTTCTTCTTTTTAAGCAACACGTGAACAATGCAGCTTTTAGGTTTGAATGTTCATGCAACACTGAAAGCCATAGGACTAAGGAGACATCAAACATCTCCACAAGGTGGCAGAAAAGAGCCGTAAATGTCCTGCAAATCAGATGGAAAGAGCTGAGACGCCCTAGGGTCGAAGACAGACAATAACAAAGGCAGGGAGTGAGAGCAAAAATCTGACACAATGGGGTGGAAAATATCAAAGACCCAGAGCAGACCTTGCACAATGAGAACCTGAATTCCATTAATGATGTCTTTCAGCATACAGCCTGAATCTTGACAAGGTTAAATAAACAAGTAGCCCATAAGAGAAAGAACAAGGGGGCCTTCAGAACACATTGTAAAGTGCCCATCTTTACACTGCAGAGTGTAATTTTTTATGAGCATGGCTGTAAACCTTAAAGGGAGAAACCAACTGGGGTGTTAGCTTGCACATTGCTTTCTCTGTTCACTGTGGACACAGAGCTGGTAGAAAATACTATGAAAAATGAAGGCAGCCGTGGGATGGACATGCTGCCTCTAAGTAGCAGAGAGGTCTCTTCTGTTCCTCCATGAGCCCAATGAAGGCAAATGTGCAACACGATCTGACATGTCGTATTTTGTCTATCTGTATACATCAAGCCAAGCTTGTACTTGTTCATTAAGACAGGAGAAAAATGGTGGGAAAAAAATTGCCCATCCTGATTATTGTTCATTTTGAATCTACAGCTAAAGCAGTGCCATATACAGGCAGACTGGTAGCACCAACACCATCTACATCCCTGCAAGATGACATCTCCTCCTGAGAAATTTCACTGCTTTGCTACCATTAAAATGTCACTGCCAACAAAGAATAACACTTTTCACAAAATGTTGATCAGGAAGCAGAATATCAGGAGAAACTGCTGATGAGATCAACTTCAGGGACCCACAGACCTCCCTCCCCACATTAGCCGAGGTTGTCCTGTTAACAGCCTTCTGTGCTTGACCCAGCCTGTTTTTGTATGCATGTGGGTTGGGGCTAATTAGCGACTGTGCTGAAGAAGCACAACGGCATAAACCTGCAGAATAGCCCGAAAGTGAGGGTGGCGAGGGAAGAGAAGGAGAAAAGCAGAGAGAGAATGGGAGACACAGAGAGGGAGAGACAATGAGACAAAGAGAGAATCATGTCTCACCGGGGATTGTGTCCACTTCCATTGTGAAATCTGCTATTGTGGTCCCCCCTATCAGACACAGAGGCACACAGTAATAATGACTGCTCAAGGGTCGTCTGCATGTCAAAGGAACTCAGAAAGCAGGCATTCCTTTGAATACATGTCCTTATGGTGACCAAATGTATACTACTGGCATTTCCTGCTCACTCTGACTAATGCAATTTTTTTACAAGACATCCATGTGTGCAATGCAACAGACGTAAAAATAACCGCAGGGTGCAATTGTCGGCCAAAAATAACATGGCCCGGTGAGGCCATGACACTCAGTTGAAGTTCAGGCGCAGAGCTGTTGCTGCCTTGGGGACAAAAGAGAGATATACGAGTGTGGTGTCAGCACCTGTCACGCTGTAGTCATCACCTGTTCCACTGTGACAGTTGGCCTGCTCATCATCACATTCATCTGAGACAGAGGTGGTGGCAGGAGTCATGGTGGGTGCTGTTGTAGGCTCTGGGAGAGGTAGATAGAGAGAGAAAGGGAAAGAGTTAGTGGAAGATAGAGACAGAGAGAACTGAGCACTTAGGTCAGCACTGTCTCATAACCACAAAGACAGAAACACACATGCTACAGCTCCACCCATGCTTGCTGACACTGGTTCTCATTAGGGATCCTCTAACATCTGTCCGTCTGCTGGAGGTTTTCAAATATAGCATCTCTGTCCCACCCTGGGCTGACATGTCCTCTCATTACACCCTGCATGTCCCTTCTGGATGTGGTTAGCACCCTCCTCCTTAGGCAGACAAGGTCTGGGTGGGATTCACAGGGTGGCACTTGATCTGTGTGCTTTGTTATGGAGAGGAGCTGTTTCATTACTATGAAACCCCTTAGGACAGTGTAACAGACAAGAACTCCAAAGCTCTTTGTTGTAAACTGCACTTTTTTATTCTGAGTTGCACACCACTTCAAAGAAAAATGTCTGCTAAATTACTAAATGTAAATGTATAAATTCAGACAGCAATCATACACAGGCATCCCTCACTGTTGGAACATTCACTATCCAAATATTTTTATGAAAAATTTTACAAATTTGAACACATTATAACACAAACGTGTTAGAAAAAAATTCAGAGTCCATGCTAGTTTTGCAGGAGTCTGGATGAGAGGATGTAGAATGTTAGAAATGTGAAAGTACTGCATTAAGAGAGTGGAGCATTGTGGGAACGGAATGCAATTCCAGCAGAGTGTCTGTTGGCAATTTTGGGTGTGTTTAATTGAATGATTTGGAGTTTTCAGCACAAAACTTGGAATTTCTGACCATGGTTAGGAAGCAAGGCAGGAAAGGTAACAAGAATGTTCTGCAGTTGAATCTCAGCTGTTCTCTCGACAGGGTTGTGTCTCATGTCTGTGTTATTTAAACACGTTGTGCATTATCACTATTATCCTTCCAAATTTTTAAGTAAAGAAAAGAAAATGAAAAGGGTTGTGAGAAAATCCCTGTTATACTGGGTACTGGACTTCCTGACAAACAGGACACAGATCATGAGCATTCCTGGCAACACCTCCCACACCACCATCTCAAACACCAGTGCACTGCATGCTGTGTACTCAGCCTACTATTGTTCACCCTTCTAATCCACAACTGCATCTTCAAGTACAGCAGCAACCACATCATCAAATATGCTAAGCAAGACCAGAGTCACAGGCTTCATCAGCAACAATGAGGGGAAGTAAAACAACTTGTAGCCAAGTGCATAGACAATGATCTGTCTCTCAATGTCAACAAGACCATGGAGATGATTGTTCACTTCACAAGGATTTGAGCAATTCACTATCCTCTGTCCCTTTGGTGGTTCAGCAGTGGAGCTGGTACACAGCTTCAAGTTGTTAGGAATACACATCATCAAGGACCTCTCCTAGTCCAACACAATCCGCATGATCAAAAAGGCACAAGAGTGTCTCAAATTCCTGCAGAGACTGATAAGGGCTGGGCTTCCATCCCCCATCCTCACCAGCTTCTACACTTGTGCCATAGAGAGCATCCTGACCTCCTGCATCACTGTTCGGTATGAGAACGCCACTGTTTCTAACTGAGGTGTTTAGCAGCGGTTAGTGAAGACTACGCAATGCATCACCAGGATTTCATCACCCGAGATCTATACCATTTACAAGCAGTGTGTCGGGAAAGCTCACAGCATCACTGCAGACCCTTCTTATCCTCTCCACTGTTTGTTTTCACCATTGCCATCAAGAAGACGTTATCGCAGTCTGCCGGCCAATGCTACAAAGCTTCTCCCTGCAGGGTGTCAGACTGCTGAACTCAAGACAGTGCACAACCATCCTCCACCACTGACTGCTACCCAGTATATCATTACCACCAACACTGCAGTCTGTTTGCACTGTAATGTTTGCATGACTTTATCTAAATACCATAATTAAACACTTATTTATCTACTTTATTAACCACTAATTCATCTATTTATCTGCTCAGTACTTAGTTATATATCTACCTAGTCACTTATTTATCTACTTTATCTTAATTTTCATCTCTATTATTTAGCTATCCTACAAACTACCTAATTTTGTCTTTCATGCCCTTGTTGTCATGTTGCTTGTTTAGTGTACTCTGCACCAAAGCCCAGGAGGAACTACATTTAGTTCTGTCTTGTATATCTGTGTAAGGTAGAACAACAAAGTCAACCCTGAATCTTGATACTGTTCATATTTTGGGAAATTGGTTGGGGGGTTTTGGGGTGAGCTGGGAACACATTATTATTTTGCATATTACATTAATGAGTATAGGCTCCCACTACCTGAAAATTCAACTGTCCAACACGTTTTCAGGATCAGATTAGATTCGGATAACAAGAGATGCCTGTGTATGGTGACAAAGAATAATGGGCCCCATACAGAAGGGCTGAAGTAGACATATTGGTGTAGCCCATGCACTTTTAACTGACATAAAAAGAAACATCTGCACTGCTCCACTGAGACAGGCAAAGATTTTGCAACCTTTGCTGGCAGGTCTAAGCTTCAAATTCCATTTGACATTAATGAACATGTGAAGGAAGAGAGGGAGCTTTTAGGGCCCCATAAATGTCGATGATAATGTTGATAATGATGTTGATGACAGTCTTTATTTGGCACGTGGCTCTAGTGTTAGGACTGTGTAGCAACAGCTGTGTGCATTCAATTGTAAAAGGACACCTCCTCCCATACCTGCCATAACCTTTAATGCTTTCTACATTTAGGTAGAATTCCCCGTTGTGTGAAAGCAGGCCTTTTGATTTAGGAAGGCCTAGCCCAGCAGCTCACCCTGAATCTCACAGCCAAGCAGCTCCAGTCGAAGGCCCATGCCTGCAGTTGTGCCCCTCTCTGGATACACACGCACGTAGCGTGTCAGCAAGGGTTCCAGCATCCTAAGTTCTGGGGTGTCATAGTTCTGGTTTCCCTCAAAGATCTGCAAAGGTATGGGGAGTATGCAGGGGGTTAGGAAAGAAAAAGAAAGAAGAAGAATGTCAGCTGTTGGCATACCCCTATACTCCAGGGACTGGCATAAGGACCAGGCCCGTTGTCACCACACCTCCTCTGTGAACATGAAAGGAACTTTGAAGAGCAGAAAAAACCGCCAGACAACCCCCAGGCCAACATCCCAACAATATTAATGCAGTGAGAGCTGGTACATAAGTCAGCCCGGGCTGTGACTCAGAGTATGCTTAGTAGTGCTGTCAGACAGAAAGCCCTCTCTGGGAGGCTGCTTCCATGCATATCAAGTGACTGATGTGAGAGTATTAAAGACTGCAAGCACAAAAACACCCTCCTCAACTTCTTTGAAGGTAGCTGGAGAGTTTTTTGAAGAGGACAGCAGAGGGAGCCAGGGACTGTAGAGAGGGAGACTATACCCCTTCAAGAATCATACATCTGCTCAGTGATCTGGGAGAGTCTCTCAGTAAAGTTGTGTTCAGTCGAATTGGAAGTACCAATTCGAGAGGCTTGATTTCTTCAGTTTATTCTATTTTATCAAGCATTGGCTATCATTCCGATGATGCTTTAAGGGAGACATGGGAACACGACTTTGAAATGTCTTGCAGTAATCACAAATAGTCAGCTATAAGTGTTCCTTGCCTACACTTGCTACATACAGAGCAGCAAAACTTCAAACTCATTTACAGAATCGAACTTTGCCCAGTATGTCTTCATAAGATGTTCCCACGAACATCCCAGTAAGGTTTTAATTATAAAGCTGTTCCGGATACTTTGATACATCTATTTTGAGAATGTGATAATATATAAGTTTACAGGAAGGCAATTCCCTCAACCATTCCAAAGACCTTTACTGTTTGACTTATCCCCATTCATTTTCTTGTGGAACCAGAACCCAAATTCACTTTTTGATGCAAGTTATGGATTGTAGGTTTTTTGCACTTACATACTTGACAAGGAAATGCTTTCATCTACATAAGAAGTTCCCTCTGTAGATATGTGTCTTTAATTTTTTTCCCACTCAAAAAATTTATTTTTGATCTGCACAATAATTCAGTGGAATTTAGGAATGTTTCGACACCCCTCTGGACCATATTAGACTGTGGTACGCAATCATACCTGTGATACGCTGTAACCATCTGAGTCTTACCCCTGACTCTAAGTGTGATCTCTCAGTGTACCACCTCTACCTGTATGTTGCTGCTGTAAAATCTTTTTTAAAGAAGTATAGAGTTTAAGAAAAATGAGACTCGTTCGATTATTATAGATAATGTTAAGGGTTTTTGAATATCTTTTTACAAGACTGCACTTTTCTCTGGGTGGAGGCTGAAAGCAGAATATGTAGTTAAGCACAGATAAGTACAGCATCTTAAGACTAACTTGTAATAAATACTGCCTTGTATTTTTAATTTTCAAATTAGTTTTCCCCTAACATAGCAATTTCCAGTAACTCAGTTCTGCTGACTAATCCTCAAACAACCATACCCACCCTAAACCAGAAGAGGTGATCACAGGCTGATGTGTATATTATGAAATGCTTTCTCCATTTCATTCTTCATCCATCTGCTACCTTGACCAGTCTATAAGATTACTCAAGATGCCACCCCTTGTAGGGCCTGGTCTCATTCCACCCACTCTCATACTTCCACTGTGATGGCTCATTCTATTCTCACCTTGGTCCTACCACTCCCATTGGAGTCCTGCATCATCTTCCAGTCAGAGCCATTGTTGCTGTAGCCCAGGCGAAACTTGCGGAGGAAAACCTTGTTTTCACGGTGCTTGCCACCTTGGATGATGAGGCCACGCAGCAGCTTCTCTTGGCCCAAGTCCACCTGTAGCCACTCATTGGTGTATGGCTTGGCCTGAGGTGGCAGGAACCATGCAGAACGGCTGGTCAGCAGTCGCACGTTCTCTGGCACCCAGCTGCGGTCCTGGTGGGAGGAGGCTATGATCTGCCCATCAGATATCAGGCCTGAAACCATTCCCAGCATGCCTGAGCATGGGTACTCTGTCAGAGGGAAAGTGAGAGAGTGAGAGGGAGAGAGAAAGAGACAGATAATGAGGCAGTGAGAGATGAGTGCCAATCAAAATCAAGCTATCCTGAGTCAATGAGAACAAAAGATTTCATGTAAACAGGCTTTTCCATAAACAGTACAAGAAGAATGTGAGAACTGAGAGGCAACTAAACACCCTTTTCATAAAATGCCATATCTTCTGCTCCTGACTTCACGGGCCTCCATCCCAGTCCCTTCATAATACACATCCAATAACCTCCAAGAGTTCTAAGTTAATACTCTTCAAGCATGCATATGTCTAAAGCAATGAGCTACTGTGTTAATATCAGGGCTCAGTTTAAAAAGAATCTCTGAGTGTTACTGTGGCTGATCAATGAGAGAAAGGAAAGAGCTGAAGTTAGGGCTCTACGGGAAAGTCTGGACATTACACAGGCTACTTGTCACTTGTGTCCTGCCACCCAGCCTTCTTTCATTTATCAGTGACTGAGCTCACCTGGCTATAACTTGAAAGCAGGAGATACTGCCACCACTTCCAGTGGTCTGACAAAGGTCTCCTGACCCCTTGCATGCTAATTTCTTGTCCATGCCTCATTCCTTCAGATATCTCATTAAAGTTTTGCCTTCACTTCCCTCATCACATCTTTGATCTCTGCTGGACTGTTTCCATCACCTGTTCTAAATATGTGTCCTTTCCTTTCTTTTATTTTCACATTCACTGTTCTTGACTCATCCTATCTTTATACAGGAACTGTGTCCAACCTCTGGATTCCCCATTACAGTTTTGGGTTCCCAGTGAACAGAAACAGGCTGTCTGCTTCCATTTCACTTCATTTCATTCCAGTTTCACTCCAAGCATTAATTCAAAGGATATTAACATGCAGCATTATAGTAAGTAATTCTGTTCTGTATGGTGTACATCCACAGAGGGAGCAGATACTACATTTTTTCTAATTAGTATGAGAAGATTAAAAGTTGATTTATGCTTTTCCCCATCATAAACATACTCTCAGCAGATTCTCAATGGAAAAAATCCATAAACCTGAGGGAACAAAATCTGTTTCAAATGCAAACTCCATAGTCCAAGCAAACCAGGGCCCAAGTTTTTCCCCCTGTTACTCAGCAAACATGATTTATGAAACCAACACATTAAAAAAAGAAACGGTTATGTCTTTGTGAAGAATATAAGATTGTGGTTTTTGTGAGCTGAGAGGGTTTATATGAATGTCAGGTGTAAAGGAAAACCGCTGGAAAAGGAGTGACTGGCACCACCATAAGCATCTATACTGGGGCAATTAAGAATTTTTTATTGAGGAGCTGTGCTGAAGCTGGAAAGCATTCCTACTTGTCCAAATGATACTAAACTCTTGAAGCCTACATGCATGTCTGAGAAGCACTCCAACACCGTGACAGGGATAATGTTTCTGCTGTGTGTCACAGCTCTAGAATGAGTCTTGTTTATCTGTTTCTTGTTGACTGCCTACACTGCCAAACAAACAAAAAAAAAACAGCCTACCTTACAGATCATCTGTTGATGTTTTCAATCAGAGCAAAACAAAAAGGGAAGGTGTTTTTAGTACTCAATTAGGAGTGCTCTAAGGTCACCTTCTGCCTGACTTTAGAAGCGATACCACTGCTGGTCTGGTACCAGAGGGATGTGTATATTACACTATTGATGTAAAGGGGGGAGACTGTGGTCACAGCTTTATTAATGCTGGTACTTAATTTGCCCTAAAACTATGTTAACAGCATGTTCACAGCTCCATCCCACACCACAGAAGCTGAAGGACACTACTAATATTTCATTAGATCTCAACTTAACATTACATTGGATACCAACACAGAGACACAAACAATGAAAACTGTTGTGAGGTGTTGGGGGTGGTGCAAAAATGCAAATGTGAGAAACAGAGACAGCTAAAGGGGCAGGAGGCATTCAGCCAGAGAAGACACATGCTCATGCTGTTAATGGAATTCAATTTAAATGAAATACATCCAAACATCAGGTAGCATAAATAAGTAATAAACTTTCTGTGCCTCTCATTCATTATGTAACAATATGCCCATTGTGTCAGAGAAACACTGTAGAATTTGAGTAAACTCTGTGTAAAAACATCCCGAGTGATGTCACTTTTGCTAGTGTGAAACAGACATTTACAGAATATACAGATGACCCCTATAGTTTTTTTTTTCAAGAATATACAAACTTAAAGTGTTTTTATCTGCATGAATAGCTAAAAATCTTGATTGTGACAATGTGAGTCTTGATGGCAAAGGAAGAGAAGACACTGTAAAACAGACCTGAGATCTTACAGCCATACAATTCAAAGCGCAAAGCAATGCCAGCCTCCCAGGTGACAGGCCGGATGCGGACAAAACGGGCCAGCGTGGGCTTTGGTAGCTCTGAAACCTGCACATCAGTAGGGTTGGAGTTCCCCTTGAAAATCTAGGAATCAAGACAAAGACAGTGCATGAATTATTCACATTGTTTGTTGAATGGCTAAGCCTGGGGGACCCAGGTCAAATTGTTCTCCAGGAATAACAACAGAACTTTGGGTTATGTTCCATAAACCCTGGTAATGTGCACACAAAAGATCAGTGAACTCTCTATCCACCTGGGCAATGAAAGTGAATATAAACTTCTGATCAACATTATTGGCACCCTTACATTTTAGATACATCATGTACAAATATCTCTAGAACAAAAGTGGGCAGTAAAAAAGCTTTGGTCTGTATTACACTGATTTGTTTGATAAGAGCAACACAAGATAAAATAGTTAAAACCAATTAAAAAAGGACATGTGGAAAGAGTATAAAAATTGAAAAGTTGCCATAACACAATTATTTGGCATGAGTTGACCAATGATTAACAATACATTAATGCTTAAAAAAGTCACTTTCATTCCTTGCACCTTTTTGACAATGGTGAAGACAAGAAAGCTGTCTGAGACAAAAAGAAAAACTATTATCACTGAACATTGTAATTTGTAAGGGAGACCATCTTCAGAGACCTTGGCATCATTGATTCCACAGTTCACAATGCTATTTACAAGTTTGGTACTCATGGAATTGTCAAGAACCTTCTAGGAAATGGTAGGAAGAGGAAAATTAATCAAAGAAGCCTTCAAAGGGTTTTAAGGGCAATGCTCAAGGAGGACCCCAACGTCGTTCTTGGAAAATCTTCCGTGTAATGATGAAACCAAACTAGAGCTCTTTGGCAATGCAGACCAGCAATTTGTTTATAGGCAAGAAAATGAAGCTTATAAGGAAAAGAAAATTCTATATACAGTACAGTTAAATATGGTGGTAATTCCATAATGTTGTGGGGCTGCTTTTCTGCCTCTGGTACTGAAGGCCTTGAACACATTAAGTGAATAATAAAATCAGAGAATTATCAAGGCATTTTAAAGTGAAATGTGCTATCTGGTGTCAGAAAACTAGGTATGTGTCAAATATCATGGGTCCTCCAGCTGGAAAATGACCCAAAACATACATCAAAAAGCACAAAGGAATGATTAAAAAAGAAAAAAATGGACTGTGTTAAACTGGCCAGCAACGGGCCCCGAATTAAGTCCGATTGAAAACCTTTAGAAAGAGCTGAAATCTGCTACTGATAGTGCCAATGGCACTTGGACATTCTACATATAAAAATAGAACTACTTGTTACAGCTAGGAAAGACTAAATGGAAGACAAAGATGTTTTTTGTTGCATAACTTTAGACATACTATAAAAAATATTCTCATGATCAAATGTCAGTAAGTTTCCAATTATTTCTGAAGATTTTTTACATGATATACCTAAAACACAAGGGTGCCAATAATGTTGATCAGAACTGTATATGAGACAATAAGAAGGAAGAACACTGATTATCATTTATTCTGATAAAGGCAAATTTCAGGTTCATTTTTGATGGTCCCAGAAAATTTTTACATCCAGCACTGTGGTGCTTCAGCAACAAATTTATGACAGAACAGGACATTGGGACACTGGGCCACGGTAGGCCAATCACCTCTTCATTCTTGAACCACTTAAATGTTGCTTGGGATCATAGTCTTACTGAAAGAGGAACTTTCCCTAAAGCTTCTGTTTTTAGCAGGCTGAAGCTAATTCTCTTGCAATAATTCCCTGTGTTTTGCTCCTCCCATTCTTTCTCCTATTTTAATAAGATGCCTAGTCGTTTTTAGCTAAAAGCAACCCCACACAGCATGATTCTACCACCACTATACTGCATTGTAGGAATGGTACTTCTCGAGGGTTAAGCAGTATTTAGTTTGTGTATTGGATGGTGGCACAAAAGAAGCCATTACACAAAAGAACATTTTAAAAACCAATCTGGAGTTTGTTCAAAAGCATGAGTGGGAGTGGGAAAAGGTTTTGTGGTCGGATTGCACAAGGTCAAAGCCACATTAGAATGTCTCAGTTTAAAAAATATACACATTCTAACACAGAACGCATCACCTTAAAATAAGTCATTTGAGTCTCATTGTTTTAAAATATCAAAGACAATGTACCATTCGTGATTCAGTAAAAAGAGATAATTGCTCAACAAATACATTTGCACTGTGTGCATTAACTGGAGCCTCTTTACTGTTGCTCAGAGACACGGTCACATTGCATTCCCTCTTCAGTCAAGGAAAGACCAAGCTGCTACTGTCAGCCATGGCCTTTCAGTCCCTGATTCTGCCCCAGCCTATCTCCTGTTTTGATTATTTGTATCATATTTGAAAATGATTTGCCTTTGGACAAAAGTTAATGAGCAACAATTTTTATTTCCAACACTGGTATTTAAGCAACACATTTATGACAGGACAGCCAGTGCTGGAACGAACCCTAGACCTTTCTGTCTGAAAAGGCATGTCTCCATGGCAACTACGATACAGCGATGTCATGGGGTTTGTATTGCATGACGCCTAAAACATAATGAAACACTGCACTTTAAAGGTAGACATAAGGTTTCAGTACGCAGAGTAGTGCTATTTTGGAATCAGGGCAGTAGCTGTCATTTTCAGAAATCACAAAGAAGTCAACTTTGCAAATGCTTGTTTTACTCTCCAAATATACTCTGACACTAATTGTTAAAAGGCTTTTTAGTACAGCATAGTGGTGCCTGACCTACAGTCTAAAAAACATCTACTTTTGACATCACTGTGAAGTGGCACCTTTTAAAAAATATTTTGGAGATGATGTCGAAAGCAGGGCCTTGGTTCACCCTCACATGTATAGTATGGCTAATGAGGACAACCTGTTTGCTGCATCTATCAGTTCTTCTTTTGAGTACCATAAACAAAATTACACACAAATTTATGTCTTTTTTTCACCAAAATGTTTGTCGTATGAAAAAATTGTAACCCTTTTTTGGTATGTGATCCAAAAATGATGTTTATGGGAAAAGCCACCAAAATAACTGTTCAAACAAAGGCCAATTTTTTTTGTACTTTACAGTCTTTTCAACTACAGCTTCTCTGTCGCTTTGTTCTCTGCTTCAGAGAGTGTGAACGCAAGAGCGGTTACTGTAAATTGCAATTATATCATTCCAAGTTGCTGCAGTAGTTTTATGATGACATCGATTACAGTTGATAGACAGCTTGGGCAGTGTTAACATATAAAAGTGAATAATAATAATGGGAACTTGGTGTAGAAATAAGATAACGTGTCAAGTCCAGGTTGTTAAGGTCATTTTCTTGACAGAGCCCTCTAAACACTGTACATGTCCGTAGAGCAAAGAGATGATCTCACAAAGGTTGGCCAGTCTAACCACAGAACAATACACCAGACCAGCAAAGACACTTAAAGCAAGCTGTGACTCATGGCAGTTAAATGTAACTATTTCTTATGTGTTTTAATTGACAAGGTTAAAACCTATGGTCTGTTAAACTAGTGAAAGACTGCTGTCTTTGTTAGGGCTCAAGGGAGTTGAAATGTTGACAGATGGCCCTACCTTTTGCTTAGAGTCCTCCTTTAGAGTAATCCAGTCTTCTCCGCTGGAGCTCACATCCACCTTATATGAGGTCACATAGTATGACTTCTTGGTTTCTTGGGAAATGGCTCCCTGTGTCCCTATGGCTGAGACAAACCGAAGGAAGCCAAGGTCCACCTAATTTGGGAAGAGAAAAAGCCATACACTCATGAGGTTTGAGTTCAAAAATTAACTTACAGTATAGGAAACACAAGTCACCATAATAAAAGCAAAAACCTTCATTTCTTGCCACGGGAGACAGCTTCTCAGATAGAGATGAATAATGAATAAATTTATAAAAGTAAAAGTAAAGTTATGAAAAAGTTATACACCCTCTTTATTAAACATTGAAGCCTTTAAAGTAATTTTCTATACATTAGCATGGTGTATTATATTTTTATGACAGGACATACTGGGGAGAGGATCCAAGCCAAAAAGGCTTGGCAGGGCACAGGTTCATCTGGAGAAGAATTGGGCTAACCTTGGATTGTGTAACCATTATAACCATTGTATTGTGGCATTAAACTGATGAACGTACTAGGCTGTTTTGTCATGTCTGTGCAAACCCTGACCCTGGCTGATGATTGGTGATGTTTAACTCAGAGACTGCATCCCATCCTCCTCTGTGTTCCGGTGGACTTTAATGTGGACTACCCCCACCTCCATGTGTCAGTCTTCTGTTTCTGTCCAATCATAAGAAACAGGTCTCTATCTACCTTGAGGAGCGAAGTATGCCATTTGGGCTAGGTTTTCAGTTCCTCTGCTGTCCTTTATTCCTTTCAGGTTAGCAACATGTATGATTGGTTCCTTATTTGTAACAAAAAAAAAAACCAAAAAAACAAAAAGCTAAAGACATGCTCTCCAACTTCTCTTAGCCCTACAACACCCATTGAAACACCAGTCACATTCTTCCCAAGTAGAACTGAGAGAGTGAAGCAAGGAATGGTCTTGTAATACTTTTGTATAGTGCTGTATAAGGTTGGTCAAGATTGACTTTATTTTTCTGCCTTACGCAACTGTATAAGACAATGCACTCAAAAGACAGGAGGACAATGCAAGTCAACAAACAAACTGAATAGATACAGTGCCTTTCAAAAAGTATTCAAACCCCTTGAAAGTTGCTAATGTGGCCTGGATTACAAAATATACTTAGAAAGACCTTCCTAGTCAGCATTTTATTGTGAACTCATATGTGCTAAAGTTAAAATGCCACAGCCTAATTAAGTAATTTGTCTGCAGACACCTTAAAGAAAATGAAAAACTGTAATATGCTGCTTGCATATTCAAACCCCTGAGTTGTTGAAATTTGAAATTTACACAGATGAAGAACTGCTCCCTAACAAGGACACCAGTGCCTCTTAATTGGACATAACTGATTTGTGAACCATTAAAGCAACTACATTTTCCAGATAAAAACACGTTTTAAAGGTCATTGTTGGGGGCTTTAAACTCGAAGGAAAAGTCTGAGAATAAATGTCAGGATCGCCAAGGAACGTGAATATTGGTGGACACAAGTGTGGGGCTTATTTAAAGGTATTCAGTGCAGGTGGTGAAGAATATTTACACAGTATTGTGGCAGTACCATGAATTGCACTTGAAGACATACCGGAACTTGTTTATAAGGAAAGCAGAAGTTTGGAGGAAAGACAAGAATACAGTGGGAATTGGGGAAAGGAGGAGCAGGAGCAGGGAAGCACAGGACTCTCGTTCCTTTCTCTCTAGCAGTTGCTGAATCTTTAATCCAATTAACAATTGGCACTTCCTTCTTTGGGTGCAAGTGCCAATCCTTAATGTTTATTTTATTCAGCTAATTTGATGACTACAGCAAGGTGCTCACTGCCACAATAGTAGCAGCAAACTGAGACAGAAAAGTGGTAAGAGAAAAAAAGTGCTTTCATCATACCAGTTTGGCTGTTTAGCCTGCCAACTAATAAAATTTATAGGGTTTTATACAGTGTCTTTCGGTAACGAGTTCCTCTGCCACACAGCGCAGCAACACACCTGCCTACTTCGGGAAAGTTATGGTGTTGTCGCAACTAAAATGAAAGCCAAATTTTTCTGTTTTCTCTTCCTGTAATTGAGTTCATGGGAGAAACCATGCCTCCTAGAGTAAGAAAAAAAGTTTTCAGACTTCCTCCTTCCAAGTTCTCCTGATGGTGATTACCTGGCTATGTGTGGGAGGGGGAGAAGGCATTAATATTTTGTGGATTTTCTTTTTCCCTCCACCTCTACTTCTGTCAAACAGCAAAAAAAGCTAATGTTAAAATGGCGACAAATTCAATGTCTCTGGCAGGCTAATGTTTCACTCATTCACGCAAAAGGCATCAGCAGAGTGCAGCTATCTCATGGTGCTGCTGGTTCCTTCTAACAGTTTCAACAAATCCCTCTCATTTTACATATATTGCCTGGCTTTAATTCAAGTTCTAACACTTCTATTAACTAAAGGTAAAATTAATTCCCTTTCATGAATATTGTATTGCTATATGCTGAGCGACAGTCCACAGCTCACAATGTTTAAATCATCACCTAGTTTAACTGGCAGAATTATTTTGGTCTTTTTAACTTCAGCTGACTTTAGAATACATTATAAATACGTTCCTGAATGGTGGCAATCTATGTTCATGGCAATAATAAAATGATGATCAGTGGACCAAATTTGCATACAAACAGGTAGAAAGATATACTGGATTCTACATTGCATGCTTTTTGTATCCATGGAACCATAAACACCAGCGTGGCTGTCAATATTCTATGAATGTAATGCTGGAATAATGTTACAGCTCTCCTCCAATCCTCCAAAAACAAGTTCTGGCTGCTCTGCCTCCATAAACAAGTCTTCAATGTTCTTCTGATGATTATCCAGGGATGCCACACAAACAGAAAGGCAAACGGTCGCAAGCCTGCATTGTGACATATCGGACTGTTTTGTTTTCTAAGTCAATGTACGTCAAAAGATTGAGTGAGAGGTTCCCTAGTTCTGCTCAATGCCACTGAAACACCATTGTCTAAAGTGGTGACTGCATCAGACAAACAAAACAATTTTCAGTAATTCAGCAGCAAGAAATTAATGTTAATTACAGGCTTGAATTCTAATTGTTCATCGCTTGGTAGAGGCTTCCTCTGGCAAAAAGCAGCAGCCGCATGACTATAACTGAAAAACAATAAGAGAGTGGACGCTGCTGCATTCAGCAAACAACTGCTAATTGGAAACACATTTGGCTGCAAGCAAAAACACAGCGAAGCCTTGTCCCTTGCATTGGACTTGGTCCCTTCCCTTTATGCCTTCAAGCCCAGTAAAAAGGTTTATGTGGAAAAGAAGACAGTGGCAGTGGTTTATTTAAATGCTACAGGCCTGAAAAATCAATATTTTTTTCTCTGAGATGTGTTTCAGGGCAGAACTCTTAGATCACTGGCTTAGTGTACATTCCCAAAATCCCACTTCCATTCTGATATGTACTCTTCCTGTTAAACTGGAAACTAGCTGTATAACTGACCTTGTTCATTTCACTGTTATAGTCTATCACCTCTTACAGCAATCTTATTTATTCAACTTTTCAGACTGTACAATTTCAATGTTAAAACTGTCATTTTCTTTGCTGTGTTGGATAAAAGTAATGTTTTCATCATTTGTTATAAATTTTTTTTGTCTGTTACTGTTCTCTTGACCAAAATGTTCAGATAAACAATAAGAAATATTTATATATAATGGAAATTTAATGTTAATACTTTAATGCTGCAAGATTTATGACAATGGTAATCTGCTTCCTGAATAAATTATGCACATGTAAAAAGCAATTATAAAGTCAATGAAAAAATGCAGGTCATGGATTACTTGTATCCTACTATTATATGTTATATTATATGCAGAAATGCTTTTAAGTATTGATGGTTGAATTTTTTTCAGATCAAATGCATAATTCATATCTTTCCTTGATCAATGTCTGAGTGAATACATAGAAAAATCAGAGATGAAAGGGAGGGCAAGTCCATAAATCAGATTTTTGTGGGCAATAGAAGACCTCTTGGACTTTTTTGATGGTATAGATAGCATGATGACCTCAGAGAAGTATGTCCACAGTACAGCACTCTTAGAAAGGGCAGCATATTCAGAATGTAACAGAGTGATCATGCAGGATGGGGTGGTTAACATGAGGAAGTTTTGGGGAAAAAAAAGTGTCAGGATCATCTCATATGCGTGATTTGCACAATGCATGACAATGAACAACGATTAACTTGTGTGGAAAAAAAATGGGAGTCCTTGCTAAATGCTACTCCACACTTCCAACTTTGACCGAGGATTCCCCACTAGCCCTTAGCTCAGTCATGTCATGTTAAAATACCTAAAAAATTATTCTCTAACCTATTCATGTACAGCATCAGAATTATCCTCTGTAAGTACCTGCTCACACATTAATAAAATAAATAGAGTTCATCATGTGCTTCTAAACGCAAATGAGATGATTTGTACATCCTGACCATCTGCCCCATTAGCTGCAGATTGTTTTGCAGAGCTGTAATGTGTTTAATCAGGTTGAAATGAAGAATTCCACTCTTTTAATAATATTCCTTTAATTAAACTCCTTAAGGAGTGCAGGGGCATATGGGTGCCAGATTTCTTTAAGTTATAAATTAAATGCCAACAGCAAGATTGTTTTTGTTCCGTTGGAAACAGATGTGTGGAACATCCCACACTAAATTACGATTGGTTGAGTGGAATTGTGGAGCCCAGCAAACGATGTTAGGATGTGGATATTATGTAGTCACAAGACCTACATCTCCTGTTTAAATAAGATTATAAACAGTTGGGAATTTGTATTTTATTGGTCTCCCAAGCTCAAAGTATGACAACCCATTTTACAATGGCAGTGAAAGTCGAAATATTTAATAAGTTTAATGAGGGCAGGGGGAAAAACCCAAAAAGTCTATTTGATTATTTTATAATTTATTATTTATTTGTGTATTTAAAAAATACACAAATTGCAAGCAATGCAGGACAAGCTGATTTTTTTTCAATGCGATGTTCATTTTACGTATCCCACTTCCAAAAACCATTTATAGCAGGTTTTCCCTGTGCAAATCTGCTTGTTCTTTGTTTTTTGAATCTTGTAGTAGATTTCTTTAGGCTAACGACCCAGGGCAGTCCTTCAGACTTTCATCCGCAACTCCAGGACTGTGCATTCATGTGTTCCCAGGTGGGCATTGAAGGACCTGGCTGTCTAGCTGACATTCCCAGTTCAGTGAGCTGATGGTAGTGATGTCAGAAGGTGCTTTTCTGTACTCTGCCCATTTACACGTATGTGCCACCCCAGTTCCAGACCCACCAAATTGAAGCACTGGACATGAACTTACTTCAAACAAATGTTTATCTTTTTTAACACAGATAAATCCCATTAGTTATATAAATTAATGAAAAATCCTTAGTATCGGTAAGTGGCATCTGTGCTCCCTACCTGTATCCACTCTTTGCTAGAATCTTCTGCTGGAGTCCAGCCATTTTCATAGTAGTTGAGTCGTGATCTCTCTGAGGACCAGCTGGGATTGTATTGGGATGAGGCCAGAATTTGGTCAGAGGTGATAACCCCTGATTCCATCCCTAGCGGCTCCTTGCAGTCAAAATCTAGGAAAAAAGCAGAGAAAGAATGCAGGGACAAAAAACATCCCCAAGAGGTGGGGCGACTCAGTTTTCATTTAGCATTTAAGAAAATAAAGTGCAGGTCAGTGCACTGCCATCATCTTTCTGTATTCAATGGAAGCACAAAGGAAGTGTACTGCAACAAAGTGTAAAGCAGGATTCATAAAACATTTATTGTAGTAGTGCACAAACTATAGATAAAGAATAACTACTGCATTGAAATTATAATACACTAGCTGAGTTACCCTGCACTGTCTGGTTCAGAAAGTGGAAAGATAAATTTAACAACATATTATATCTTCCGAAACTGTAATACCCTTAAAATGGTGCATTTAGTACATAAGTACTGTTAGTGCTGTTGAACAGGCGAACATAGAGAGCAACTTGTGTGCCAGTTGCAGTCCAGTGGAGAGAAGAAAAGTAACAAAGTATATATTCTGAAATTTTATTATCCTTACATCAGTAATGTATGTAGCACCTTGAGTGTGTCATGTATTATGACCAGGGAACCAGGGAAGTTTTGCAGTTGGCACAAGGTGTGGAAATTGGGGAGCAAAACAGAAGGTTTCTCATTTTGTTGCTGACAAGAACAACATAGATCCTAATCCACTGGCATTGTTGACCTGGCAGTTAGGGACTGATTGGTATGGTTTCTGCATAATCGATCACAAGTGTATCTAGAACACGAGAAGAGCAACCTAGGGTCAAAATGTGGAAACATCACACATGCATTTTTAAAACACACACATACACAGACACGCATACATTTATGGACGTTGGCAAACACATACTGCACGCGCACACAAACATGCTTGCTCACTAAACTGGTCAATCACTGTATTTGTAAAGCGGAATATTTGTTTCTGAATTTCTGAATATTTGTTTCTCCATTTGTCTTCACACACACACACACACACACACACACACACACACACACACACACACACACACACACACACTATATGTATATATTTCCGTCACTTTTCACTTAAGTATGACCAGCATATGCTTCCACCTGTCCGAAAGCACTAACAATACTTATTGCACTAAATGCAACAGTCTGATCTTTATAAAGGTATAATTACTTTTTATCTTTCTAGGACTACAACTTTTTAACCTGGGCAGTACCAGGTAATTCAGCTAGTGACATCCTAATAGGTATTTCACACTTCTAACAGCTTCCTGGCCTTTTACCCACAGGCCGGAGTGCAGAAGCTCAACAGGAAGGCAAATTCTCCTCTTCAGCCACTGTTGGAATTTGGAGAATGCGGCATGTTGTCCCATTTCCTAACTATTTTAAATATGTAACGCTACCAGTGCCAGCCTTAACAAAAAGCTCGAAAGTTTGTTCAATTAACGATATCAAAAGGCTCAAAAAATAAAATGTTGGTTCAGGAACTGAAAAGTTTTCATTGAAGCAATTTGACTCAATGCTTTGAGAACAAGTGAAAAACCTCAAAAACTCAAAATATAAAAAAATTAATAAAGCAAAAAAAAAAAACCTTAATTGCCTATCTGACAGTTGGCACTACAGAATGCTGAAGCATGGGAAAATTATTGCAATTATTCTTGACAAGCCTAGAATTATGTATTTTGTCACACCATTTCTTCTTTTCAATCTACTATGCCAAGACAGAGGATTGGTGATAAGTGCCTTCATCAGCACCGTCACAATGGGCCCTATTAGAAATGTACTTTAATTCCTGTGTGTCTCTACCCATCTGGGATACTTAGTACTTTATTTAATGCCAGCCATTCACGATGACACTCACAGTCTGGAAAGCTGTCTATTGACATAGAATCATACAATCTTACGGTGGATGTTTATAAAATTGAAAATGTTTCTCAAATTGGGGTGAGGGCTCAGGCCCTGTGCAAATCTATCGAGAACAGCATGGCAATAGTCTGGTAGATCACATGTGTGGGAGATGCCGTAGTATCATTCAGCATATGATGGTAAGTGGATCCAGATGTACTGTAATTTATCCAAAGTAAAAGTGTAAACAAAACTGAAAACAAAAAGAGCAGTTGCAGGCTGAGCAAGTGAAGGCAAATCATAATACTAGACTATAACAATGTTTAAGACTGTAATAATTCACTGCAGGTGTTTCCCCCTTTATACTTGTGCTGAATGCTTTTCAATCTACAGGTATGGTTATGAAAAGGGAGCCCATGAGGTCAGTCAGGGGATGTTACAACTACGTACTGCAACTTATGAACTTTCTGTCATAATATATTCAGTTGATGAGAGACCGCTTTACTCATTCTTTAACTACAGCAATCAATTAAATAAATGCCTTTGCTGACCTTAAGTATTTGTTTCACTACATGATAAAATAAAAATGTTCATTTTTTGTAGTTGTAACACTGTCTCAATGAACTGTTGGTAGAAAGGAGTTGTTTGTTGTATAGGCAGAAATGGCCTCACCTTCCGGAACAGTCCTCTCAGTGACAGTGAAGCTGGCAGAGAAGCCCTCTTTGGCAATGGCGTTGTCCGTGTTGATGGTAAGGGCCAATATGCCGGTGTAGGAAATGATGCGCCCCGGTGTGTTCTGTCCGCAGTACCGGCCAATGTATGGACCCACTGTGCAGAAACAGGTTCAGTTAGTTCTCCTCTGACCCAGTACTGAACCTGATAACAAACATCACTCAGAGAAGTAATACAGCACTAGCATTCATGTTAAACCATGGCACCACTGTACATGTGTTGTATAATATGACCAGGGCTGAAAAGAAATATAAAGAAACAATAAAGTCATGCTTATCTCTTACTATGCGTGTAATCTCTGGCAGATGATGCAATTATACCCCCTTGTGTAAGAACTACCATTTATAGGCACTCAAAGTGATTGGGAGCCATGGGGAGGTAGGTAAGAATCGACAGTCATGCTCATTGGGGGAGGTCTGAAATGAGGGGATAAGGGCCTCTAATGGGAGGAGGGAAGAGGAGGGGCAAATCCAGGAAATGATAGGCCTTAATGTGCAAAACAGCCATCTATTAGGTTTTCCCATGGGGTGGTTAAATTTTAAAGAGGCCTGCTGTGAGTGGCCATGTGCCATAACAGCACAGAACTCTGGGACAGCCAGGCGCCTTGGCTCAGGATTGAAGAGAGGAGGGAATTCCATGGCCCAAGGAGAATCCCTTCTGACTCCTCCCACAACCACCTGGGCCCCACACTAATGCAATATTGATCCGCATCACTTCAATCAAGGCTTCACATCTCAAGAGTCTATATCCCTCTTCCCACATATACACTTGTGTTCCAAAACCCACTTCTGAAATCCAAGTCACAAAGGATGCTGGCATTGTTTGGCTTCTTATTCTGAGATGTCTCTTCTTTTTCATTTACAGCAGGAGAAAAAACCTAGAAACCTATCACAGAGGTGCACCAATCCACAGTTCCTCATACATCCCTTTTGCTTTGCAAGAATGAAAACATAAAGGTTTGCTGTTAAAAAAAATGGACATTTCTCTCTGCCTGTATGTTGTGGTGACCTAATGCTACTCATAAATCCAGTGTAAAAAATGGAAGCCTCCACTTTCCATAATTGCCTTGAAAAGAAAAAAGCAAAATTAAAAAACTTTGTAACTTTGTAAAAAGGTCTTGGAGCATAAGCTTCATGCTTACCAACTTCCTTCCCTGAGATAAAAATAAAAGGTGATAATTAAGTGATGGAATGTAGGCCCCTCTAGGTGTTCACTGTCTTTAATTAACACTTTTTTTATTTGAACAGATTTTTTTTTAAAACTTCATTTATAAATAAACCATTACTGGAGATGTCTGCCAATCTAGTCTGTTTCAGATGTAGGCAAGATGCCTGGGTAAAACACCTGCTTGGTCTGAAACTTTTCCAAAATCACACAAACAACATATGTTAATTTTTGTACAGCAATAAAACTGTAAGCTACATCAGACTGACTGCTTTGTGAACCAAAAGAAAGCAAACTGTTGAAAATGTGTTTATTGGTTTTAGTCAAATTGCTTTTTTGGGCTACAGGGAAGTGGCTGCTCAGGGAGACTCCAGGGGTTTTGGGCAAACTCATCAACGCATCTGAGTTTGACCCAGCCTAGTCTGATCCCACACCAATGTCTTGTTGTTTTCCATTAGGCAGAAAACAGCAACTTTTGCAAAGCCCCAGATAAAAGCCATACATTCTGGGCTTAATATTACGTGGTACCTGCATCTTGCTCTCCTGGGACATTAATCACAAAGCAGTGTGGGCTGTGATAATATTGGTAAGTGGAGAGTAAAAGAAAAACAGATAGCAGAAAATATATACATACAAAAACACACAAACACAAAGGAAAAGAGAATATACAATGCATCTTGATTACCATTCTGGAAATTCTAGAGCATATTGCCATATCACACCTCTTGCTTAGCCATAACCGGGCATCTCATTTATCCAGAAATTCACAAATCCTTGTTACTAAGCCTTTTATCCACTGTCAGCATTACCATATGTCCTGCTGCATGAACTTACACTTAAATAGACATAAGAACAAAACGATGAAACTCCATACATATGGATTATGGTGTAGTTTGTTATGAGGAAATGAAGTGGGGTGCAGATTGAAGGTCAGTCAGATGTCTAGTAAAACACATTTTTTAAGAGGCTGTCTGAGACATGCAAGACAGGTACAAGCAAACAGTCCCTTTTTATTATTTGAAAAAAGTCCAATGTTGCACACATGCAGGAAACTTCACAACATCATTTTCCTCCTTTTATGGTTAATAATACTATTATAATTACAAGCTTCAAATGCAGACTCGATCTGTAACTAAATTCAGATTGTATTTGGCAGCTAGTTTTACAAACAGTGCCTACCAGGTTTAGGCAGAAGCTAATCAGATGATATTTACTCCCATGGATTTGCTGTGTTTGTTACAGTCTTTGGAGGTTGCCATTTAGACATTAGGCAATAGTGAAAGTGCAAAAACAAGTGCTGCTAGGTATAATTTTTTAGCCTGTAAAAACAGCTGCCAGATAAGACACGAACTGCCTTTCAATATTAGCTGAATTCAAATGCTTTTTCACGATCAATATAAAACACAGGTAATACATGGCCCCTTTAACATTTATAAAGTTAACAATTTCTGACAATGTGTGCTACATGTTGCTACACTGTAGTCTAATAAGCTATGAAAAAAAAATTCTGCAACTTGAGCCAAGTGACTGAAATGACTATGTGGACACCTACCTCCGGGAAAACCATCCCAAATCTCCAGCCTGTCGAATCGACAAAAGACCCCTGTGGGAGGTGTTGTGTCTGGCTCCAACTCAAAACTTTCAAACTCCAGGACAATTTCGGACATTTTTGGGGCAAAAATCATGAAGGTGCAGTCCAGATTGTTGGGGTACTTCTCAGGAAAGCCTGGGGACTTGATTATACCGCTGGTGGAAGTGAAATTCCGAGAGCATTCTGGTCCTAAAAAAAATATGCATATGTCATGGTTAGCAAATGTCCTGAGCTAATAGGAAGTAACCCCCATTCGGCAAAACCAAATGTGCTAGAAATTATTGCGGGAACATTTCAAAGAATACAGAATACAACTGAGCTCACCCTGAACCCAAGCAACCTCGTAATCCAGGACCTAGTTTGGGTTTTCCTCTACCAACAACACTAACTGCTATTTTGACGGTAACAGAAACATGAGATGAAAAAAATGATAGGGAGCCTTATAAAAATTGTTCAATCCCCTTAAAAGTTACCATCATTGCCTAGGTTATATACTATATACTTGTACGTATTTGTCCAATCAGTTGTCATGGTCACCCACTGTTTAGTGGCTATGTATTCAAGTGCAGGAGTTGTACATACAGTGAACAAGATGAACAGATGTAATAGAGATGAACAGGCGTAGTAAAGAACAGTGAACTTGAGTGTGAAGACAAACAGGAGACGTAGGAACATGATGACTGGAGTACTTGGTAAACTGGACAACACAGGGGTTTTGGGATAAGGAGGACTGAGGACTTGGGGAACTAGGAGGTAGATTTAACACACAAGGAGTACAGGGCTGACCATTGGAGCAAATGCAGAGATAACCTCAAAGGAGATACATGCATTTTATCAGTCAGTATTTTAATGTGCTCATATGCTCCAACATTACATTTTCATAGCCAAAATAAATCATTTGTGTGGGACATTCACATGCTTTCTTGCAAACTCCAATGTGCATTGATATGACTCTGATTAATACCTTCTTTCTTCCAACTCTCCCATACATGGCAGTTTTATGCAATGCTTTTGATATTGTGGTCTGGTGCAACTTGCCTCCACTTTCAGCCACTGACTTCTATAGCTCCTTCATAGTGTTTTTTAGGCCTCTACAGCTTTGCTCACAAGTCTTGATTTTAAAGTTGAAGGTTTTGAGGGATGGCCTTGTCTTGGCAGTGGCTGGGTGGTGTGATGTAGCTTTCATTTCCTGATTATTGATCCTACAGTGCTGACTGTGAGATCCAAACACTTGAAAATTATTTTGTACCCTTTTCCTAATTTCTATGAATTGATCTCTGACTTCTATAATAACCCCATTCTCATCTCACTTTCCCAGCCCCACTTTCAGCATCCCCAATAAACCTTCTAAACTGTACACCTCCCTCCTACCTGTGTTCTTGCAGAGTCAAAGCACCACCTATGTGCTCCCACCCAAACACCACTAAAAGTTATAGAATGGGCATTACATACAAACTGTATAGGCCTTTAAGAGAGTGGTGGCATGAGAATGAATATTTTATCCTAGGAAAGATTACAGCACCTGTACAAGCTAGAGGAAGGCAAATTTCAGTTGAAACAAAACTGAGAACATTCTTCTTTCATGAGGAGAGTGAGAAGACATTTGATGTTGTATTAGGAAAATATGATAAACAATTTTACTCTAAACGGGATGGCATTCATGAGCGCACCTGTTTTTATCAGACAATATAGCAGCCTGATGAAAAGGGCAAAACCTTTATCAGAGCCCTCTATGACTTCTCTGAATACTGTGACTTTTGTGTAAACAGGGATGAACACATTTGTGACCACAAGGTTGTGGGCATTCTTGATAAAGAACTGTCATGTAGACTGCAGTTAATGGCTGAAACCTCGTGAGCTCAAACTAATTTTTTTCCAGCGTGAGGTAGCAGCACCTCAAGTTCACCAGCAGGGGGAGATGAGGGCTGCAGTGCAGGGAATTGCAAAAAGAAAATCAACAAACAGAAGAGCATCAAAGTGGAAGCCTAAACGGACAAAAACGCTGGGAACAAGGAGAGCCAAAATGTGGACAGTGTGGCAAAATTAGACATAAGCGGCAGGAAAAAAGTGTCCAGCAAAGAGATCAGTCTGCAAAAAATGCGAAAAGGTCAGCCACTGGGAGAGAATATGACATAGTAAATCAGTCAGGGAAGGGACAGAGACTGTTCCACAGACACCATATTTCCTCCATGTTTTACCAAAGGCAAAGTTAATGCACAGCAAACTGTACAATTTCACATTGGGGCAATACCAGTCAGATTTAAAATTGATACTGGTGCTGAGGCAAACGTCATATGTGAAGACAAGCCCCTTATGCTAACTCCCGAGAGAAAAACAGAGCTAACATCACACTCTGTAATCCTGGTGGTCAGTTGGACTGTTGGGGTGGGGAAATTTCAAGCCAAAACAACTCACAAAGAAAAGCCATACAGTACTCATTAACTGTATATGTTATTTGTGGTTGTACTAAACCGAACCACAGCATCTGTAATGCATCTTGTGAAATGCATCAAAGAGATCCGCAGACCATTTGGTGAGCAGGAACCCTCAAAACACAACCTGTTAAAATCCAGTTAAAGGGGAATACTCAGCCATACGCAGTGCACGCAACGCAGTTCCCTTGACTCTCATGAAAAAGGTAAAGAAGGAGCTGCAGTGTATAGAGGAAAATGTCAGCGAGAGAGACAGAGACAGATCCTACTGATTGGGGTGCACTGACGGTGCCAGTTCCAAAATAGAATGGCAGCGTATGTATCTGTGTAGACTTGAAGAAGTGAAATGAAGCTATAAAGAGATATGTTCTTCCTACTGCAGAAGAAATTATTGCAGAGTTAAGTGGTGCAATGGCTTTCTAATCTTTAAATTCTGCCTCAGGCTTTTGCAGATACTGCTACACCCAGAGAGCAGCAAATTTGCAACACTGATAACACCCTTTGGGAGATAGTCTTTCAAACGTCTCCCAGTAACCCTCAAATGGAAGATGACAGACTTTGAATGGCCGCGATGGAGTAACTTTATGCATGGATGATATGCTGGTGTGTGGAGACACTGTGGAACAGCATGACCAGCACGTTAGCAAGGTGTTGGTGAAGACTGAGTTGGCTGGGTTAAAGGTGACCTGAAAACATGTGTACTGAGACAAAGCCAGCTTCACTTGTTGGGCCAAGTGTGCAATAAACAAATCTGATTTTTCAATTTTTGGCTTAAAGCTAATCAGGTTCGCCATACTTATTTCTCTAGTTTTAAGAATCTCAGTACCTTCCACGTTGTTCTGTAGGCTGAATTTAGGCTGAAATGATGTATGCAAAAATGTCATTCAACTATGCTTCCAGGCTTTAAAAATAGTGACTTTTAAGGCTGTAATGGATTTCTGGCTTGCACACCCAAGTAAGTGATTATGGCCCTGGGACCCTGAGGCCTAAGGTGTTCTTTTCCCAATGTATTCTAAATCTAAATCCAAAGTAACTGCTGGAGCTGTTTATTTTCATTTGACTTGCAGGTTGATAATTAGAAAACCTGAGTGGTAAGCAGCAGTTTGTTAGGTTGCCTGAAAATGTCAGACATAGCCATGTGCATCACAGGATCCCCTCTCAGGGCAATTCGGGATACAAATGATACAAAGATTATTGGATGAATTGTAAACTGGGGCAGGGATGATTACAGGAATTTGGTGAAAAATTTGTTGAGTGGTGCAAACCTAAGCAGTTGTAGCTCAACATTGGAAAGACTACCTAGATGATGATGGACTTCAGCAACCTCTTTTGTTTTATCACTCTTTTTTGCAATGGAATGTTGTGGCAGAAGCATCACCAAAAGTGATGCCAACAGACTCAATGTTAACTGACTAACAGCCCTAAGAGTGAAGCTGGACTCTCCTGTAACAAGCACTGAACAAACTGTGCTCCTTCCTGAACAATGATCTACACCCTCTGCATGCCACCATAGTCAAACAAGGAGAACCTTCAGTAACAAGCTTGTCTAGCTGCCGTGTTCCAAAGAGTGCTACTGGGTTCAGTGCAAGGTACTCCAACAGGGGTTCTTGATACGATTACAGCCTTCATTTTTGTTAATGCTCAGCTGCAGGTTTTTCATAGTTTCTTATGAGACGCAAGTTAACCAACAGGGTCTGCGCAGATCATTTATGTGGAGTCAGATAAATTCTGGGGACACAATATTATTTTTTTCAAACTAAAGGTAAGACACATAATATCCTCAGCAATCACCACAGATAGCCATTCATCATTAAGTTGACCAAAACTGAACTAGCAATAGTTTTTGGTTTTGGCCTATAAGGTATAATAATGTCCCTCTGCTCCTCAGTCCTAGGGAATGTTTCATAAGATTTAAATGTTTCAAAACATTTTGCAGTGATTATCTATGTATGTCTTATGTGAATGTTACTTGTGTAGGCAGCTACTTAAATGATAAGGCACAGTCATTCTGGGAGAATATTCTTTGGACACACAAAACAAAATTAGACCTTTTTGATAAATCACACCAACTCCAAGTTCACAGAAAACAAAATGAAGCTTTTGAAGAAAAGAACAGCACCCCTACTATGAAACATTGAGCAGGCATGAAACCAGAAGAAATCATTGCATTTTGAAGCGAAATGTACACTCCAGTGTCAGAAAGCCGTCTCTTAGTCGCAGGTCATGGGTCCTCCATCAGGACAATGACCCAAAAAATACCTTAGAAAGCACTCAGAATAGATGAGAAAAAAACATTGGACTGTTCTGAAGTTGTCTGCTATGAATGCTGACCTGACTCCTATAGAGCATCTGTGGATGCTGAAATGTGCAGCTGGGAGAAGCACCCACCCATCAAACCTGGGAGAACTGGAGTAGTTTGCTCAAGAGGACTGGACCAAACTACCAGTGGTGAAGTGTTGAAATCTCATTCAGAGCTACAGTAAGCACTTGATTGCAAATATTGTCTCCAAAGGCTGTGCTATGAAGTATTAGGTTCCAACAGGGTCCCAATATTTTTCTCCATGCCGTTTTCATTTGTGTTATTATTTTAATAATATCTTAAGTCATACATCAAAAACAAAGTTTCTATTCTATTAACTGTGAAATAAAGAATAGCAGATATCAAATACTTATGTCAGTTTCAACCTATTTTGGAGAAAATGATTAGTTTTTTGGAAAACGTTGAAGGGTACCAATACTTTTGGCCACAACTGTATACAAGGAAATATACAATTTGTTAGTGGCATCAACATCAATATTCTGAGAGCAATTTCACAGCTTGGCAAGTTTGACTTCAATTAATAGGCAGCAGCTCTAACAGTATCTACACATTTAATTTTGAGTTTTAAGAGTTACGCTTGAATCTTTGGATATTTTACTCCCTAACTAGAAAAGAGATGAATAATTAATACCCAGCATTATTCAGAGACCTTGTCTATATGTTTTCAACAATGAACAGTGAATCATCCACAATAGCTAACCTGTTTTGAAGATTTCATAGCGAATGGAGAAGCCAGCCCCATGTGTCTCATAGTCTGAGACAAACTTGATGTAGAGCTGGTTCCCAGAAGAAACGATGGGAGAAGGGGCAATCTTTCCGCAGTACTTGCCCACCAGCTGCCCAGTCTCATCCACTCCATCCCTCACCTCCACGTAGTCATACCTAAGAACAAAGAGACACATGAGGGACATGAATAGGGTTGCCACGTTGACAAATCACAAAAGCTGAGCGCATAGTTGCACCCTATGGCTTAAAGAGTTGGGTGGTTAAGTTGACATAGCTCAATATGTATCTATCAAAGTGGATAACAGAAGACTCAAAACTATTTGCTTGCACACTTGAGTTTTTAATACTCAAAGCCTTTTGCTCATGCTCAGAGCTGAGAGTGGGTTCTACAGACACTGGTTGGGTGTCCTTTTGTCTTTGTCCAGCATGCAGACAAATGCCTGTAACGTGTAAGGTCTGCAGCTAATATCTAACATATTGGAATTATTTCCTCTTAAGATGGCAAAAGAAGGACTTTGACTTTAAGAAAATGCTGTGATTCTCTTGAGTTGGTCCCTCAAAGCAGACAGTGCACATCTTGGTTACTGATGTGTGTGTTCTTCCAACTATGTCCATGCCATGTTACAGAACAAAGAGGACAGAGGGGATTAATGGGAGTTCCTGCTTGATACTCAGCCAAGCTGCAGAACCAGTAGCAATAAGGTCGGAATGGAGGCTGATGTACTTAAGAAAACCTTGAATGAAATATCCTCCTCTACTTCAGTTTGACTCTGTAAGACATAATGTACTTTTGTTATTGTTTTGGCTCCAGTCAGAATTTCAGTATTTATCAGTGATTATTATTATTATTATTATACATTAGTATTGTTTAAACATTAGTACAGTACATTATTTTTGAGTTGTGATGTTCATAATGTTTGGTCGCGGTATTTGGATGTTTATCAGCGATTGTATGTTGTTTACTCACTCAGCTGAATACCTGTCAAAACACATCTCTATCAGACCTAATTCCTTCCAGATTTCCTGTTTGTGCCATAAACTTTTGCTGCATTATGTTTTAAAAATTACTCTCCCAGCTTTGAAACCCAGAAACCAGTCGTGCCTCCCCTTGTTCTGCGAACCAGTACCATAATGATGTTTTATTTAAAAAACTTTTTATGATTCCATTCAAGTAATACTTCATTTAGAGGGGTTACCAAGCAAAAAAGTGAATATTCTGGTCGTGACAACAAGAAAAAGCAATGAAAATGAAAATGAGTGCAATATGAAAATATAATCATAAACCTGTATTGTACAAGTATCTCCCAAGATACAAGTTTTTGCTCAACATATTTTCAGCAATGCAGCTGAAATTATTTAACATCCTTTATACAGTTATGACTAAATACAAGGTTGTTTTTTTCTTGCGTACAAGTAACAACAGCCAAGCATAGGGTAATTTTCAAAGTTTGTGCCATTATAGTAATTATGTGTCTAACTTTCGAGGTTTTATCTTACAAGCTGATTACCAGGAACACACTGCGCTCATAAGTGGAGGATACCTGTATCATATTACTATTAATTTAACATGAATAATATGTGACATTAGTAAAAACATATAGTAAAGTCCTATTTTACAACATAATATTAATGCATGTCAATTTTTTATATACTATAAACGTAAGGTTTATATTTTACAAAATTAGGGGTTTGCAACTTATAAAGTCAACTCACAGTGAAAATTTTTGATTGAATTGAACTAATGATTTGCTTTGTACCTAAGCAGTGGCCAGATTTCCTCACCTACAGAAATATATCATGTTCTTTTTCAGCTGTGCAGCCTGCTCGGCAGATTAAAAAGTCTTATCTCACATATGGCCAACAGAATAATTCCTCTGTCCTATGAGGTAACTAGCTGTATGAAAACAATTATGTTTAAGGCTGCTATTTGTGTTTAAACAGCAAGGTATGGGATGGTGGAGAATGAAGGCACAGTGGGTTGGGTGGGGGTTAAGTCCTTCAGTTAAAAACAAGGTTCATTCCTTATTTCATTGCAAACAACCCCCCACTCCCACATAACACAGTTCCCCTAACCAGTTTCACATTAAAAAGGATGTGTCTGAAATGTGAAAAGAGTCACTGAAGGCAACGTGGGGGATTGCTTCCAAAGGGGAGTGTAGCTATAACTAGATGGGGAGAAAGAATATTAAATAGAGAACATGAGAATCAATGAGTGCATGAGATTCAGTTCCTGGAGGACACGTAATTTGAAGATAACCTCACCCACCCACCCTTTTCCCTGGAAGTGATATCACCTCATCATTTACAACTTTGTGTCACCTACCCGATTTCCTGTAGGTTGCCAAGCTGACACTGATCGAGTTATGTGACCTGAAGGGAGAGTGAAACACTGGCCTGTCGCAGAGTAGGTCAGGGACTCATTATAAATCTATATGCAGCTACGCTGGGATGTGCTCTAGCAAAATGGTGGTATAGAACCAAGTGACTGTACTACGAGAATCAGTTATCTGTGTCTGTCTGTTGAATAAATTCAATTTGTTATTTGTTTTATATAGTACTCTAGGTCATCTGTTGAGATGAGTGCTATATAAAAATAATTTGAACCGAAAATTGATTTTACTTTTGGTGAAAAGCAATTCTCTAAGTTTGTCACTTTGGAAAAAAAAAAAAATCTAAAGAATGAATATTTTTACATTTGAAATATTTTAATTTTTCCACTGAGCAGCTCACAGCTGAAAGACAGCTCCGGCCTCTCCTCAGTTCGGACCTTAATGCCTGTGAGTTCTGAGTCTGAAATCACGAGAATTTATGAAACGTTATAAAAAGACAAATAAAGAGCTACACCAATGTGTTTATGTGCTCATGTAGTGTTAATTGCACATATGACATTAAATGCATTAATACCCAGTAGAAGCAAAAAAAAAGAAGTTAAAGCAAAATTACAAGATTAAAAAAAAAAACAATATTGTTGTCTGTTATTTACCGTGAAACAGACAACACCTGGGTACTACTTTAGAGCATTATACAACGGTGCACGACAACAGAGAGGCGGCTTCATTCATTGATGTAGAAAGGCATAGGATCATCGACAGCTTATTCACCTTCTCTTGTATCTTTACCTGCTTTTAAAAAACTTAAGACAGCGCTTACTATTCTTGATTACTATCTGTGGGTGCATCGGATAAAGTTTTGGCACGTGCTATTTGAACTAATATGCCAGCCAACATTTAAAAAAATGAAAGCTACTTCTCAAAAAAGTTCTTTTCAGCAAAAAATCTGTTCATAGATTGGATACCCACTGTATTCACAAGAGAGCTGGATCTGTGGCAGTTTTCCATCAACAGTACAGGGACGACATCTTCCTAACTGACACTTTAGCTGCATTTAGTTGTATCTGGAAATTTCTAATGTCCTCCTAAATGTATAGATTTCAGTGGCTAACGCTGTTTTCTTCTCTAGTACATCAACCCTGCCTCTCTAGCTCTATAGAGAGTCTGTAAACACAGCTGGAGGAAGGTGTATGTATTTGGCACTCTTGAGGAAACACAATCCTATGGTGACATTTTCTGACCATGGCATTCACGCTGCTGTTTGAAATGTCACTTGTCCTGGAGCAAGGCAGACTCATTCGTTTCCCTGAGCTGCCAGTGCTCTTACCATCCAGGGGCAATGTCACATAGATTGTTTGGTCACATGATCAACCCTGAAGCTCTGCTTGGGCATATACTCTAGGCTCATACTGTATACTGCAGGCTCATAATCACTCTAGCTAAGTGCTTTTTGGTCCATTTCAGCAGCCACCTGTGGGTCTGGGACATTTAATAACCTTGTGATTGTTAATGAGTGTGGCACAAAGTACGCCTGAGTTCTTGGAAGGGTTGTGAGAAGCCTTAATGCACCTATCTCAGGCAGTCCCTTTCTCTTGGTTAAAGGTTGGGCCTCGGTACTAACACTTCTTGAATACCAGAGTGCTGTCACACAGTGAACTTCTCTGTGCGCAATGGGAGCAAGCCTAGCCTGAGTGGCAATTGGCAAATCTGAGAGCCCTCTGTTCCACACAAAGAAATTTAAACAAAGTTCATTTCTGGGACTAGATCCTATTGTATCAGAAAGAATACTGTGGACTGACAATGGAGAGGATTCAGTATGTCTGGTATTAATCTTATCTCTTAGAATGCCAGTTTTCTCCAAAAGAGATTACAACAGGTCTTGGACTAAATTATATACTCAATAGGAATTCTCCACTGAAAATCTTTTTTCAGTCAAAAGCTTTGGTTAGACTCTCTGAGGGAAAGCCAAGCTAGAAACTTGCACAGGAATATCCCAATTTAACGCCGCCCCATTTAGGTTTGTACCCTTATAGTGCTCGTGCAATAAAATTAGTTTGCGTGCATACAGTGTGCTCGGCATTACATGTCTCCTTTCTTTGATATTAATACTGTCACAGTCCTCATTCTCCTTACATCTTTCCAGTGCTGTGCCCTGTGCTCTGCCCCCTTCCACCAGTTCCACAGGTCCAGCATCTTCAAAGCACACAACACAAGACATTCATTCTCTCCACCACTCTCATACATAACTTCTCAGCACCCACACACCCCTTTCCCTCTCATAGGAAACATTAACCAGAAAAGGCTAAAATAAAACAGTCTGTGTGAGGGGGAGGAACTCAGACTAAAATGGCCACTGTCATCTGTGACAAGACACCCCTGTGTCTTATAAGGTAAACTATAAACAAACTTAACAGACCAGTAAACAGTGTATCTACATTCGCAATGCCTGCAGGTCATAAGGTTGTACTGAAGGGGACACTGCAGTTTCTCCTCAGTCACATGACATTAATTAACCTGACCCCACAAAAATAACTCTAACCCAGATGCCAAACTCAGGGTGGTAATTACTGACTGTCAGCCATCCCAGCAGAGAGAGCTGGAAGTGGCATACATTGAAAGAGATGCGAAATGTGTACATGAAATGTCTAAAGTGGGAAGCATTTTCTGATGGTTATTCCTTGGGATTTGAGCTCAGTTGTTAGGAGGTTAGTGTTCAACCAAGCCCATGTGACGGTTAGACAGGAGGGCTGCCTGACTCCCAGCTTCCCCAAACCACAGCTGAATACATTACTGAAGTTACAGACCCAACCAATGCAGTTATCCTTCTTCAGGCTCAGGACAAAATTTGAACTCAATGCACACCCTTATGCAAGTACAATCATCATTAGCAGTAATGGATGAGCATGACTCAATCAATTAGTACTGTAATTATGCTGGTGATAATCAATCTGCAATCCGCTGCCTGAAAAGTTATATTAAAAGAGAATTTTTGTCAATCTACAAGCACAATGATGCTTTGTGAGGAGGTACCAGAGCAAGCAGAAGGAGAAACTGCCCAATGGGCTTCTGCCGCTATACTTGGCATTGCTGAACATTATTTCAGAGGAGAGGTGAGTCATATCACATTCAAGACATGGAAAAACAGACTCCCTCTGTTTCTAAGCAAACTGAAAATCTTCTGATAAATCACATGATGGAGCTTTCTAGCAATCACAGGTCATTCTACGCCTTTGCCCTCTCTGTTCACTGTCTTGCTTAAAATCATTCTTTATAGAAACTTAGTTCTAGTCCTCTCCTGGAATTTTTAGCTGAAAGTTTATTCAGAGACTCAGTCCTGTGGCATCTGAATGGAAGGTGAAAAATTAATAAAGAAAAGAAACAGAAAATACAGTGATAAAATGGACACGTGATAAATTGTTGTACATGCTAAAGGAAAGGAATGAACAAGACAGCTGATTAGATTTTTTTAATCTATCAACTAATGTGAGCAGACTGACAAGACCAGGTGAAGCACCTTAGCCAGTTTAGTTCATAAAGGTCCTTCATACTTTTATTAGTCCACACTTTGGTGCTTGCTTTTGAAGCTGAAAAAACACAAATGGGCAAGGTTTACTAGAATATTATTAAAGACATCTATTTTGCTCCTTGCAGTTATTACCGTTTCCTGTTTTTATGGAAAAGCCTTTATTACATATAAAGACAAACTGAGTGGAGAGCAAGTGAGAGGAGATTTAGATCACACATTCTGTTTTATTTTTTAAACAAAATCTGGATTAAGCAGCTACGATGATATTTGATACTGTGGAGATATTCCCAATGCTAACATCTAGGAAATGGCAAACAATTTCCTTTTTACTAGATTAAAATAAAATCACTGCAAATGCCTGAGTATTTCATTACTTACAAGCAGATGAAAGTGCTTCAGAAAATGATTTGTAGCAGACCAGAGGACATCCTATTGAGCTCATCTTTCTAAGTTTACTCCCCCCTGGTTAACTCATACAAACCCCTTTTCAATTGTTTTCCTTGGACATCTGGAAATTAATGGTGTAATTTACTGGACACTTCACAGCATCCCATAAAAGAAATGTACACCCCCAGCCTTGCCCCAAGGCTTTGCTTCTGACAGCACATTTGGCCTGCCCTGACATCAGATATGACTGTGGTTTTGGGGCTGGCTCGCCTTACTGAGCATTGTAACTGTGATAAGTTGCCAGTATGGGCTAGACGGCAGGCTACTGGCACGAGGACAAAAAAAAACTGTCTGCCATTAAAACACAACCTCCATCCTCTTTGAATGTGAGGGGTGAGGAACATGGTCTGTTATGCGACCCAAGGACAGTGGCATCTTCAGTAATGATAGTGTCCAATTCATCATGCCTTTGTACATTTGGACCTCAAAATAAAGAGCCATTTCCTCACTCTTTCCAGTGTATCGATGGCACATTTATGAAGAAATGCACTTTTTGGCTGGTCTGCAAAGCAAAAGAACACTGGTTTCATAACATTCTGCATCCAGAAAAAAATACATCAAACAAAAAAGATCTTAAAAAGAGAGTGGAAATATATTACTCTGTATCAAAATAGGAATATAACTGCTTAATTCCAAGAAATAAGTAGAAAAGAGCCACAGGAGAACACTTAAGTGTATCGTCCATTTACGTACTGTAGCGTGATGTCTGCCCTCATTACAATGGGCTATGAGCTTTAATCACTAAACCCAGAAAAGGGTCACCCAGAGGTAAAACCTTTTGGGTGGTGCTGCAGACTGCCTTTCCCTCACAACACAGAGAGAAAGAGAGCCTAAGGAGTAACCATCAAAAAGCTTCTCACAGACAGGGCTCTTCCTTTTTCATTTGGCTGTCCTGTTTTTTTAATGTGGCTCCAAATTGACCGGAGAAACTAGGGAGGTGTATAGATGCATATGCTTGTGTGTGGTATGGTGGTGGTTTACAGAAAGTCTTATTTTTTCCTTACATATCACTGGAGGCTGTTTGGGCTCTGCCGCATTAAGACAAGTCTGATGTGCCTGCTTGGCTGTTTCTGAAGCAACAGAGGACAAACAGTCACGCAAAGCCATCATGCCACACCCACTGCCAGGGAACAGCAAGAGAAGGATGAGAAGAGGAGCATGCAGGGGTCCTGGCTTCTAAATTATCACTAGCATGTGATACTTCTTTTTTGCCCCAGCTCTTTCCAGGTAGCTGGCATTCAGCAGCCCCGTGCTTCTGAGTTCGACTCCTCTCTCCTTCTCCACTTGTTCGTGTTTCCCCTAAGAAAAACACTGGACGGGCACAGAGTGTCATGTTAACAGAGCGAATGCCAAGATGCATGTCTCCTTATCAGAAACTGGTGCCATCTGAAAATAGTGAGGTTCTGGGCCAGGGGTAGGGGTGATAGACTTCTGGCATGCCACTATGATGATCAAAGCACCGGCAGCCATACACGTGGTAGCTGCTGGAGGGCGAGATGATCTCCCTGCTGTTGGGCTCCTTGACCCAATGCCAGGCTGGTCCTAATCTGGCTGCTGCTAATTAGTCACCACATCCGGGATATATCACACCTCAACTGCCTACTGGGTGGAATAAAGGTTGTACTGAGGCTCTAAGAACATGCTCAAGCAGAAATTTTGGTGTCCTGTGGTAAAGCTTTCTTTAGTTAAAGTGGTAAGGGGGGGGGGGGGGGTTAAACCCAATAGGGCATTGTCCTCAGTAAGACAACTTCTCTGCNGGGGGGGGGGGGGGGGGGGGGGGTTAAACCCAATAGGGCATTGTCCTCAGTAAGACAACTTCTCTGCATAAACGATCTACATAATCACGCAAAGGAAAATAATCCAGGAACTGCGAGATGCCATCAAATCTATGCCAGAACTAGGTAATGTGCCGGCCATCCTTATCGCCGTCACACTCCGGGATCTTCAATAGCAAAATCGCAGATAAAAAAGCCCTAAGCACCATGGCATGGAAAATGGACGTGTTTTGGTAACTGTCTTGTGACAAAGCTGGAAATCAGAGCACCGTGAGGTAAAGCCAATACTGCAGTAATCCTGCTCCTGCTACTGTGTCAGGTTGATACAGGTCTTGAGCAGTTTGCAAAAATATTCAAACACACAACGGAATTTTAATAGACCATGCTGGTTTAGAACACTGTCTGTTATATACTGGAGGAAGCACTGATTGGGGGTGACTTCAACGTCTCTACCAATACTATTCTTTACTTTATCATCCCAACCACTATGGAAACTACTCATGTTTTTTTTAACCCAACCACAGAATAGTGCAGCCGATATAAATATAAAATGTACCCAAGGAAACATACACAAGAAAAAAGGCTTCTGGTTAATGCTGGCCTTATTTTAAAAGAAAGATTGAGTGCCAGGACTCTGTGGATGGAATGAATAATTCTACTACAGCTTTAATGTTTTGTACTTTACAGGAGAAAACCCTCAACAAGCTACAGATCTGTATCTAAATAGACCTGAATCCAGCTCACACATTACCTGCAGGGTCACAATGTTACCATTTTGGCAAAAAGTGATTGAAACCCTTTTTTTAAAAAAAAGAAAGAACCATTTAATATGGTTAAATGGTTCCTGTGAGGTCTGCACAATAAGCTGGGTAGAATGAAACCATCAGCTCTGCTAAAGGTCCAAATTATGGCCCAGACGTCCTGCTTCACATGTAGTGAAAGTTCCACTGAGTCTTCATGCTGACGTTATCACTCAGCCCCAAAAAACAACAGACTTTACCCCCAATCTCTGTGGGGTAAGAGAGTGGTCATGGTTTCAAGTGTTGTGTGGGTGCATAAGTAAGAAAAACAAGAGTTTTTTTATGCGTATATAATGAAAGTATACACCACACACACACACACACACAAATGTAGTTATTTAAAAAAGTGTGTACACAGTAATATATATTTAGGCATAGTACTTAATAAAAATGTAACAATTAATCTCTAAAGAAAAAAAACTGATTCTTTGTGACACCTGAACTAGGATGAAAGAGTGACAGAGGGGGAGAATGCCGGCACTGGGTCTGAATGTTAATTTCACCATTCAAACACAAAATCTCAGAAGCCAAGTAAGAAAAGCCTCCTGACAATCTTATTGCTGAGACTACATTTCTGCTGTCACTAGGCTGGCAACAGCTCTGTGTAAACAATACTTGCAAAGAAAATATCTCCTTTCCTCCTCCATCCGGACGTGAGAAGGAGCACCCAGACAAAAAAAAATTATTTTGACTGTTTTGGAAAACAGTCTCGCAGCATCCTCTGCTTCCACATGCTTGTTCTTTATCACAGTGTAGTGTACCATCATTTGGTCCGTGATACCCCAACATCCTATGCTGCCTTATGTTCTTAAGATCTAAATGTATCAGTCTAGATTTCAAATACAACAGTATCAACGAAAGGTTCTTTAAAAGAGACACATTTGAGCACATAAGAAAACACCTTTTATAAATATGATTAATTTAAATCCCTTAATCTAAGGAATCATTATTTGTGATAATAACAGAAGCAAATAATTATTAATCATTTATTTGTGTAAAGGCTTAAGTTAAACTAACCAACTAACTTAATGACAAGAAACAAATTTAAGATACATGTTTTTTTGTTCAAAATAATTTTACCATTACAAAATGCCACAAAATTCTTTTGCAAAGAACATAATTTTAACATTAGTTTATCATTACATACAGATCTCAGAAATCCTTAGCCAAGTACTCTAAGATTTATTAAAACCAGCACAGTTCACGCTAATCTTTACTTAATGAGTTCGGTCATAAAATGCACAGCATATGGAGTGAAGCTTTAGAACAGGAATCGGAAACTTTGTGATCATGGGTGCAGTAAGGGAAAGGCAGGGAGCGAGGAATATTCCCCATGTTTCTGTAAGGCATAATTTGTCACCTATAAAAACTAAATTCCCTCACTGTGGCAGACCACCCTCAGACAAATTATGTTTTCGTTTTTCCTCCTTTATCACAGATGAAAACACAGAACAATGTTTTTCTCGACAGCATTCAGGAGCGTTCAACACAATTTCAGTTGTTTAAGATACATCCCAACAAAGTATCGTACGTTATGTCTGGGTTTTTGCCTCAAAAAATGCTGCCTGCTTAAAAGATGTTTGTGTCGCAAATGTGTCCTCTAGGTTACACAGAAGAGGCAAGGGTCAGGGATGGGCGCTGGATCGACTCTTTCAGCAAACATCCCCCACCTTTGTCCCCGGCTGTAGCCAATTCGACACAGAACAGGAAACGCCTGCTCTCAATGAACATGCTCCAGATTGCACCATTGTCCAAAGAATGGCAACGTCCCTAGTATTCCCGGAAACATGTGGGCTGCAATGCTAACAATACAAAAGAGGACTTAACTGGAGGACTTCTGAGACCATGGAAAAGTACAACCTGAAGGATGTGCATTCTTTGAGTGAAGCGTGTTTGCACACTGGGGAGCACGATGCTCCCTATAAGTTCTCTTGGGACATCATATGCCTTTGGGGTGAGAGAAGTGAAAAGGTCCGAAAGCCTTTCTGTAAAGTCACTCTGTAGATGTTTACCCTGATGATCCCTCACAGCCTAGATTGCACTGAGTGTTACTAAAGTTCAAATCAAATTATTTGATGTTTCGGCAGAGGTAAACTGATTACAATTGTTTCAGCCTCTCATGTCCACATCACTGCCGATTTCCCACTTACGATGTACTCTATACGTTTCCAGATTGTATGTCCAGTTTCATTCACTTGGTGGATCCTGACACATCAATAATTCACACTGCTGTCACAGCATGTCTGCAGCATCTTGATGTTGAAATCAGGTTTGAAAAATACTGCAATGTGCAGTAAGCAGGACACAACTGCTCTGAGCTCACAGAGGAAATGGGCATAACTGTCTTAAACACAGTGGGGAAATGCGATAACACCAAAGTTTTTGAAATATTCTTACAGAACTGTAAAAAATATAGATGACAAAGCTAATATTCAGTCATTTGTGTGTTTCTTCCCACTCAAAACAGACACAAAACATAACTTTTGTTTCTGTTGAAAAAAGAGCATTCTTAATTCATTCCTTACCAGATCAAAATTCAAAGTTTTGTTTTAACAACCTCAGTCTATCAGTCAGTCACTCACTGTTTTAACTGTCTGTCTTTTTCTGTGTTAGGGCTGTCTGGAGACTATTCTAGAATGACTGGGCACCAATCCACGAGGGTACACCCTGGGCTGGAAGTCAGTCTGTCACAAGGGAGCCAACATGCATACTGTTGATCACACATACAGACACTGGGGAATTTAAAGTCACCAATTAATCTGAACTGTGTCTGAGTCACAAGTGTGAAGGAAACACCTGAGCACCAGAACACTCAGAGGAACTGCAGGCAGACATGGGGGAACATCCAAACTGCACGCAGACTGTCAGATTTGAACCTACATTTGAACAGCCCAAGTGTTGTGAGGCTGCAGTGCTCTTATCAATAAACTTTTTAATTCTAATTTTGTAAAACAAACAAGCATGAAATATTGTCAATTTTTTCATTTTCATTTTCAAAAGCCAAAGTTATGTGTCTTCCAAGCAGACACATTACAGAAAACAGGGAGAGTCATCTTCCCCAGCCGATTTACAAGTGGACAATAACCGTGTCTTGTTTTGGCTGTGATCACAGCATATGCGATGTGTCCCACTTCCCGGTTATTAAATAAGTACAAGTACAGATGTATGTAGTGTAGCATTTATTGCATGCTATGTGATATTTAAGGAATTGTGCCATCATCAGTTTCCATTATGGCAAGATGGTTAATTGGAGCTAAGTGGCTACAGGCCATCATGTTACTGTGGCACAAATTAGGCTGACAGATCACATCATGGGGTGTATCTCACAGCCAAGTAAACACAGAACACAGACAATCGACTGCACTTTTAAAAGGAAAAATCTGGATTTGGGGCTTTCTTTTCTCACAGTGTAAAATAAGCGTGGCATTTTTATAACATTTCTTAGTCCGTAATCAGATTTAATAATCCTCTACAAAAATTGTTATTATTACTAAAACACTGAAAAAACAGTGTTCGTTGGGTCAAACTCTACTTGTATTGTTAATCAGAAAAAAAGTTTTAACACCTTGAGTCCTGTTCATGGCAGCACTATGATTACATTTCATGAGGAATTCTTCCTGTTAGATTGTTGTGCATCCTGTACAGCTGTGGCTTACAGCTGGTTGGCATAACTTGAATACGGCTTTGTTCCAAACACAATAAGCACTTCTGGTTTCATATCATAAATGTATGCGAGCAAATATTTCAGTTGCAAAGATATCTATAAATATTTATTGGAGCAGTTGGTTTTCTTAAGATAACTGGTATAATAGTCAACATAATTTCAAAGTAAACACGGAAAAACTAACTTAACTATTACCACAACTTTGTTAACCTTTTTCCATAGAAAAGGCATTCTTGTATACTATCATAATTTTTTTTTCCTCCCTGTGCTCCTCACTTTTGCAATTTGCTCATTTTTGAGTGTCTTTCAGATCTCAGAAGATCTTATTAGGCTCTGGGTGCCGAAATTCGATACCGTAGTTGCATAAGTCCCCCATCTGTTAGATAGCGCAAGTCAAGAGGATCATAAATAACAGACCGTTTGCAGCCCAATGAAAAAGTAAAGGGCATAATAAATGACACAGCCATGAGGAGGTACAGTATGCTAACAATGGTCGTGAAAGTATATTGGAGGGACATGAAAGAAGCAGAGAAGAAGAGAGGGTTAGAGATGAAGAATGGGACAAAGAAAGAGATGGAGAAGTGGAGCAGGAAAGAGAGGAGAGGCGAGAGGGAGAGACAGCATGAGCAGAGCAGGCTGAGATCTTTAGGGAGAGCCAGACAGAGCAGGGTATCGCGTACCAGTCCCAGAAGGGGGTTTTCTACAAGCAGCAACTGTCCACCACAACACCTTCCCAAATAGGCAGAAAGAATGATTTACTCCAACACTGACTGCATGGGAGACGACGGCTCAGCAGCACCTTCAACAACTCAGGTTCTCGCTGGCCAGGGACCCATGGTATCAAGGAATGTACCAAACCCAATTTAACTTTCCCATCATTTCTTGACAAGTAGAGGCAGCTGGCAACCTTTTTGGGTGTGAAAGGTTTAGATCACTGTTTCCCAACCTGGGGGTCATGTCCCCTAGTAGTTAAAACACACTCCCTCGATCCACAAATTTTCATGGAAGGGGACACCCCTGTTGCTGAAGTCAATTTATTTTAAAGAAATGTCATGTAAATTTGGTGGGGGTTGCAATATGTGTAACGTAAAATAAGAGTCACTTGGGAACAAGGCATGGGAATCATTGCTTTTGATAACTTCTTTGTAGATACTAACAAGAGCGCCAAAAATATGCAGCAATATTTACATTGTCATATAAAAACACAATAAATAACAACAGAGCTGTTAATAACTAAAACCATGTAATAAAATTTAGCAAAAGCAGGTGGCATACAAATAGGAAAAAAAGTCCACAATTTGAGAAACTGTAGTTTTTCTGCTGTAGTGAGACAATATTAACAGAAACTATTTTAAACAACACATTTGTGTATTAAACACATAACTTGTATCAGAGAAAGCAATTTTCATAAAAAACAAAGAAACACAGTAATAATAACGCACCCATACCCTTGCATTTGAGTTCCTGGTTTCCAGAATTCCCAACAGAAAGAGCAGCATATATTAGTACCCGGATCGCTATCTGAGTCAAGAAGTCCCAGTACAGGGTGCTATCAGAACCCACCCAAAGCACATTACAAAAATATTATAAACTTTCATGAGTACAAGTGTGAAGCTGCATAGCAGCATTGAGCCCAGCATCTTAGGCTTTGCCTCATGTGCGCTCGTGTTCAAGTGCAGTTTTTGTTCTCATGATTTTATTCATTTCTGTCCAGTCAGTATGTACCCCAGTAACACTTCATCACAGTGACAGCCCATTATAGTAGGTAAGCTTTATTTATTTTTTACACCAAATTTGACTGTTAAATGTTTGTGGCAATTATTTCTTATAATGAAAAAAACAACAATCTATGGCACAAAGTAAAAAAGTAACTGCAAATAAACACACAAATAAATATAAATTAGCTCATTAACTGTTTGGAAATTAGGTAATTGTTGTTTAAAGTATTCTTTATCATGCTCTAATAGCAATTTTAGAGTGGCCTTTTGAGGGAATGAATTGCGGTTTCTCAGACAAACCCTGAATGAATCATAACTTTCCTAATGAGAAATAATGGAAATAGCTTTCCGATGTTCGAGTTTGCTATATTAGAGCTATTTCTAGGATGCAGTTACAGTCGGATACCGGGGTACAGGTGTAATATGTTTTACACTCTTAATGTCAACATCTGTTCGTGAGGCAGGATTATGCAATGCACAAACTTCCACGGCCACCAGATGGCGCAGGTCGACCTGAAATTTCCCCACTACAGCACAGCAGGCACAGCACAGCACAGCACAGCAGGCACAGCACAGCACAATACTCACTTGCATTCTCTGTCCTCCAGGTCAAAATGGGGGTTGAAGTTGATTAAGATCCTCTGGTAGGGTCCTGGGGCCTGTATCACCCACACACACCTCTGAGAGGGCAGGTAGGACAATGGATACCCAGGTGACGTGAGATAGTTTGCAGATGTAATTAGAATGTTCCCTCCACATTTATCTGAAAATGACATATTAAACGTACACATTACTTCAATATCAGGTTTCACTTCTGGTTTCTGTTCAGTTTGTTGCTATTTCTGGTTAAACTTCCTGCAAATGTTGAGCTCTGATCTGGAGTGAGCAAAGAGCAAAGATAAGCGCTCAGTTTTAAGAAGTTAACATGTTTCGTTAAGAATTATAAACAAATATGCAATACACTAAAAAAAGAGGTAGAAAAATTTCTTTAAATTCCAGTAATGTTAAAAAAAAATTGCCTGAAAGACTTGTGACAATGATTAAGAGGCATTTTGAACAGGAAGTTCAAAAAATGACATCAGTAAACAACACCGTGAATCATTCAGACAGAATTTACCACAGTAAATGTCTTATTTCAGGGAAAAAAAAAATGAAACAACTCACATCACAAATTATACCTCGGGGAGTTCTCTCAAGTGTTTAACAAAGTTGAACTGTTCTAAACTTTTTCTACCTACATTTTTATTCACAGTTTCTACTGACAATGGTATTGTTTTGAAAAGCCTTAAAAATCCCCTTTCCTCCAAATGTTCAGAGGCGTGGTGTGCGGAATTAGGATGAAAAGCTGCCAGTTTGCCCTTGTTTGAAGTAAAATCCCAGGGAATTTCAAAAGCGACCTGACGAATGCATCTGACATCTGTGTAACAAATATAAATATTCATACTTAGTACTCACTGTATATGAATACTATGAAGCATTCAGTATATTCCTGCCGTGTATCTGTGCATTCCTGAAATATTGCGGTGTTAAGAGTTCACTGTGTGAAGTGTTACCAAGAGGCGAACGAGACGAACATCTACTCATGACCGAGACCCATCCCGGGTGAAGAAAGTCAGAGTGGGAGACCCCAGTGGACCCGGGGGTGACTTCAACCAGCACGTCCCCACCTTTATGATTAATCTTGATCCAAGGCTTTTCGCCAAGGTGATTTTGACTGTTAACTTTACCTGGGTTTGGTCTTTAGTCATTTACACAGCGGAGGATTCTTCCAACATCATTTCAGGGTATGTACCGTGATCCAGGGTGCTTCAGTAGGAGGTTGGATTCAAACCCCAGACGTTCAACGGAAGGCTCTAACCAAGACAAAACCTACTGATGGCCCCGTCTGGAACAAGAGGGTCACATCCCCAGCTGAAACCTCCCCCGAAACTATTACTAGTGACCCTTTCCATTATATTTTGGCCTATTTTTTAATAAGAATACATTTAACGCGTCCATCCCCTCTCGGTCATGGTGTTCTATAGGCTGAACTGCGCATTTAAACAGAACTCCAAGCGCTTTAACTGTTCAGTGTTCACATTATTTCTGTCTCACTTTTCAATGCGTGGACTAATAATAGGGTTTCTGTCAGATAAAACTACAGATTTTGGAGATTTTTAAAAGGTCCCCAAAAAAGGAGAGCAAAGGAGGGAGTCTAGCACATTTTCAACTGAATTTCCTACATTTTCAGGAACCCCCCTCACCTCATTGCTCAGAAAAAAAAGAATGCTTTTAGAAGATCTGTCGTTCTAGCTTTAGAAAATAAAGTTTGCTTCTCACCATTTTTCAAAGCCCCCGCAGCAAAGATTCCGGTCCAGAGGATCACAGCTAATCCACAACGCATCCTTGTGTTTGTGACGAACAAAAATATACTAAATCATAAAGTAAAAAACATATTAAACTCCTCAGGGGTGTGTGAAGTGTAAATCTTCCTGTTAAACTTGAATAGGACAAGAATAAGGCGGAGGAGGGGGGCTATAGTGTCAGTGCTCAGTGGTCTGTGGTGTCGGCGGCGCGCTGCTCGCTACCCCGCGCTCCTCATCGCCGCACCGAGCCATTCCCACTCTCGCACCCCGCTCCTCTTTCCATGTCCCGCTTCGAAAACACAACTCGGACTTCTCCACAGCAAACCGCTCCGAGGGCTGGCCAGGCAGACGTAATCCGCCCCACTTAACACTGAAAGAAAAATAAAAAAGACACAAATAAAAAATAGATTCGCCAACTGACTCTTTTGTACTTCAGAACAGAACTGACGTGACACAGGAACTCGCGCCGGCCTTCTCGCTCGTGTCGCGCGCGGCGCTCTGTAGTCAGGCGCGAAAAAGCTGGAGTCGGGCGTCGCGCGCGCGCGCGCCCACACACACACACACACACACACACACACACACACACACACTTCAGTGGAGCTGGATCCGCCGACACAGCAGCTCGAAGCAGAATCTCCGTTCGTTTTACCACGTTTTTCACCTCCGCGCGTCCGTGGAGGTTTTGCAGCTGCGGTGACCCCGAGCTGCAAGCGCAGGTCCTTCACCGGTCCGCACAACAACGCGCTTCACGGCTCGAACGCGTTCGCTTCACCTCGAGCGTACCGTCGCGCCGGTCGCGCGCTGGATTTTATTCTCCGTATTCCCCCGCGTCCTTTCCCCCACCTCACCGTTAAGTATTTCGGTGCAGCTGTAACACTTAACAATCAAACTATTAACAAAGGTACATTTATAAGTAGCGCTCACTGCGTATAAATGCACAGTATTTAAACATCACAAAAAACGAACTACTCTTCTGTATTCAATCATTTCTGGATCGAATAATGCAAAAAATTGTATTTAAATTATTAAGAAATAAATATATGGAATATACCCTTCTTGACACAATACATTTTGCACTCCAAAATTGGCAAGGTGATCTTTAAACTGTGTACATGCAATACAAACGCGCACGTACTTCTCCCTCTGTAGTTTCACAGGTCCGAAGAAATGACCAGAATAAAGCGCGTGACGACTAGGTTTCAGCCGCACTATTTCACAATAGAATAAAATATTAATGACTAAAACAGTCACCTGGTTCGTGTGGCCCCGCAAATCAGCATCCACTTTCCAGTTTTCCGGCGCGGTTTGCGACGTTTATTGTCCCGGTTTATCGCACCTTATCTGAGATCAGTTCGGCCGGAGACTGTCACCTGTCACCAGGTGGGCTCACCGCAACGCCGCGCGCCGCTTCCCCAAAAATCTCGGCTTAGGGGCTTGGCGCGAGCTGCGGTGAAAAACGGGGTCTCGGATTCCGCTCACTCCCCAGCCGGTGGACAGGCGAGCACGTGAGGCGACACGGAGCACGAGTAGCCAGCCCACCCGCCACCAGATCACTCGAGGGTCTGCGGAGGATGCGCTCGCACAGCTCGGCATAGACACCTAGGGGCGGGGGGGGGGGCGTGGGCTCCACGCTCGCTCTTCGAAACTGAACCAAGTTTTTGTTCGGCGTGCTGGTCCCACCGCGGTGCGCCTGAGCCGATGCGCGGTCACATGCTCCTTTTCGCTGGGGCTGCCTGCGGAGCGCCCTGTTGTGCACTGAGAGAAATCCTGCTAACAAGAGGTTATTTAAAGTTTATAAAAACATAATAACCAGTAATAAATGCCCCGCACTCTGCATCCCACGCACTCCTTCTAAACTCTCCATCTGACGGCACGATCCGCAGAACCCTGGAAAGTTCGCGGGAAAAAAGATCGTTTTACTTTAACTACCAGGAATTGCATAAGCGGTTAAAAGCGGTTAAAACACGTAAATGACTTTGAACTCTAAAAACCGCAGGGTCTTTTGCAGGTTTTAGATCTCAGTTCGCCAAGCGTTGATTTTCTGCTACCGAAATATTTTCCAAAGGAGCAAGATTAAGGAGACGTCAGGAAAACATTAAAAATGTATAAACTGAAGATGTAACACCGACGCACACACTTACTCGGCGGAGACACCTTTTCCACTCCACAAAAGAACAGAAAGCATGAGTTTTTTGAATTAAGTTAAAGGTACGTTATAATACGATGTAAATTAAGTCTAAATTGCGTATTAACATGCAAATCATTTTATATGTACTATACAATTTCTTTATAAGCCATTATGTTGTTTTTGCTTGTTTAAACCGAGAATTATAACTCGGATTGTTAAAGGCACAGTCCAACAGAATCCCCAGGTTTACTCCAGTATGTATCTGCATGATAAAAGTGTATTCATTAACACAGTGAACAAAAACCCCAACAGAGCACAGAATATCTAGACTGACACCACTTACACTCCTATTTCACAAGATTTTAGCAGTAGGCATAGGATTGCTGTTATTAAAATGCATTTAGCTGGAGCCTTTCTCCAAGGCCATGAACTTGACAGTGACTTTACAATAAATAGTGGGGTATAAAGGGTGATCAAGGAAGCAGCAGGAGTACAGCGGAGAACCTTCAAAAGTGCAACAGAACAGCTCCAACATGCTAGATGCTGCCCCAGGACTAGGAGATACAACAACAATACATGGCCAACTCTCCCACTGGACCACAGCATCAGTGGAGTTCACGCCCCTGAACCCCCCAAAGTTGTATCTTGTATTGGGGACTGGACTTGAAAATGGGCTGATGTGGGCCCCCAAATTAATCAAAATGTGAAAATATGATACGCTGTGGATATGTTTCATTAAGTCAGTGTCATCGCGGTGGATCATAAAAAGCCTGGTGCAGAAAGGAAAATGTTAAAAGTTAGTTTTTTTTTTAAAGCCAGTGCTCTCCATCTTTAGTGATCCTTTCACTAAAGCGATCCTTGTGCAAAAAAGTGAGCATAAGCGGTGATAACCACAGGAAGGCGATGCTGACTTTTGTTAAAAGTTTGGGTGTTGGAAAAAAATAGACTCGGAACTGAGTAATCTGTCTGAGCGTCATGTGCATGTTGGACTTACAGTGGTGGTAGTTGTGAGTTTTGTCAGCAGATCTGCCAGTGGAAATTACACAGGCGTTCTGGAAGTAATAACTGAGTTTGATCCTTTTTTCAAGTGACACCTAATCAAGGTCTTTATAGCAAAAAAATCAGCATAAAAGAAATAGACGCTTTCCGTTTAAAAGTTAATTACTTTATTGACGTCATTTAGACTGTTGCTTTATTGTTTTTGTTTGCTGCATTGCTGACTGTTGATTTTTGGTTAGTAATGGTTTGTGTTCTGCTACCCACATAGAACTGAGGTCAGGCCTTAATGTGTAATGATATTTTTCCTTGATGATCTTTTGTATTATTACTGTTCTGTTCGGATTGCCGCAATAGCATCTCTGTTTTCTTGTGTCTTTCTCTCTGCCTCCTCCTCTCTCACAGACACAAACACATAAACTCCCCTTCCTGACACCATATCGCTNGATATTTTTCCTTGATGATCTTTTGTATTATTACTGTTCTGTTCGGATTGCCGCAATAGCATCTCTGTTTTCTTGTCTTTCTCTCTGCCTCCTCCTCTCTCACAGACACAAACACATAAACTCCCCTTCCTGACACCATATCGCGCTCTCCTACGAATACACACATTCACACAACGTCTTTCTCACACATACTTTCTGAACGTTGATGGGTGATATACAGTGCTTTGCTTTTAAGGTTTGACATTGCATAATCTCTCAGTTGAAGGATCACTTGCTACTGAGTTGTGCTGCAGCGGTTACTAGGAATAATTTTAACATTATTGACACTTCTGCCCAGGGATCACCTGTTTTTATGTTGTGGTGGCTATTCATGTATAGCAAATATAGCAAACTCTTAAGCTTGACATTGCATAGCGTTTGTTTTTGAGGTTGGGGAGTTGTTTGCTTATCATATCATGGTGTAGATAGGACCCAAAAAGTAACTCAAGTCCCCCACAGCAATATCTTTCAAATAACAATTCTGTTAAGCTAGTATAAACATCTCGCTGTTTCCATTTCAGTTCAGGTCACAGACTGTAAAGCTCAGTGTGCCACAAAATTGCCCGCTGATCTATTTGCGTACGCAGTATAAACATAAAAGTAATTTAAAAATATACATTTATTAGAAGGCCTTCCTTAAGTGCTTAATTTACTGTTAAACAGATGGCTTCCAATATACGGAGTGAATATAGGTGCATCTTATAGCCAAGCAATGTATGATGGCTATCTTTAATAATAAATGATGGCTCGAGATTGATTTTAAATTGAAAAATGTACAGCAATCCCTTTGGATCCAAACTACATCCAAATTTTCACTATATATCGGAACTGAAACTTTTCCTGTAACAAATTTTTTAAATTAATAATAAAAAAATCAAAACATGAATAAAAATCCAAAGGAAAAAAACAACAAACAACATGCAGTGTACTGTAACGGAGAAATAATGTACGTATTGTAATAAGCTGTATTTTATACCGTTACAAATTTATCCAGAGCGATAGTCCGAAACGCACCTGTCATAATGACTTATCAGCTGTTTCCGCCGTGCTGGGTCACTGCATTTAGTGTAATTTTAACTGTTTTGGAGCACGCAAACACAGTGGTTCCCCAAATTATGGAACATGATAGTGACACGACCCGGAGCCTTGCTTTGAACATACGTGAAGGCAGAGTTATATTTTGAGTTTTTTTCACCCAGCATCTACTCCTCCTGCATCCCTCGTAATTGATGTACACACCTGACATCTAACACAGCCACCTCCCGCAACAGCAATCCTCACACGGCTCTTTTCTCCATTTCATTTGATGAGTACACAGTAAAAGCTGGTACGCTTGTTAACATTATCGGCAATGTTCTTGCATTATAAACATGCAAATGAATGACAATATTAAGTGTTTTCTAATTAGCTAAATGGTGTTTAGGGTGTTTTATCATGCTGAAGTCATGGGTTGAAAGTTATATAGGTGTTTTCCCATCGGAAAGCAAGGATTTTTTTTAATAATGGGAAACAGGAATTCAGTGCCTGAAATTCTGGTATCTAACCCAGTTTCAGGGACAAATTACATTTGGATACCAAGGGATTACTGTAATTTAGGACAGTGTAGGTGTAGCCCTCTGCAAGCCCTGTCCACTACTTCCTCTGCTTGCCAGTTATTTAAGCGCATGGAGACAGGACTTCCGCAGCTTGCCCTGAGAATGGCCAAAGAGATTACCAGTGGTTCATAGGGAGAGGTTGATTTAGAAGCCAGAAGTAATGAGACCAAAGATAAAGAATAAAGGAACACATTTAATGCTTGCATATAAACAAATTCACCCAGCAATGGACTAATCTCCCGTCCAGATTGGCTCTGGACCACCATGACCCAACTTAGGCTAAGCAGAGGATTGAAAATGGATTGATGGATGGATGGATAGAACTAAATTTAAATGACCACCACCAACAGTATAACCGTAAGCATCAAAATGAGTTATGGGCCCAAAATAAAATATATGTACTATTCACAAAAAAGTAAGGTTTTGTATATTGAAATGTCAAAATGAACTCTTGTAAACAGAAACTAGTGGAAAAAACAATCCCTGGATCTGGAAGGATACTCTCGAAAACTCTGACTTCCAATTCACTGTCCTTTGGGATGGCCCACCATCGAGGGGGTGTCCCCAGCGCTCCGATCATGCCGTCAGATTATCATCATGAGAAAGAACCTGACCAAATGAAGGTTCACACCATGACTTTTTACAATGTTATTCTAATCTGTGGTCCCTGTGTTTTCCAGGTAAGCTTTTGTGTTTTTCCAGATAACTTTTCTCCTGTGGCTGTGCAGTACCTATACAAGACCAATTATAAAGTCGTTTTATAATTGTAACAAAGACAATACATTTTAATCTCAAATATAAAAATACATTTTAAATTAAATGCAACCTGTGAGACACTTTGCTCCTTTTTAGAGGTCAGTGACATATCTGGGGCTGTGTTTTAGAGTGATCGCAAATAATAAGCTATGCTTCGGTGAAACAGTGTATAGCGAGGTAAAATATGGACCTGCTGTAAAGATACTTCACTACTGATCTTATGACAGCGCACATCTGTTATTATCTTGCCAGTTGACATGTAACTTTTAAAAAAAATCAGTTGACGTGTACTGTTTTCAGCTTTAGGCTATTCTGATACATGCATGTGATGTTGTAAAATAGGTTGTGTGACGTGTACACACCTCTGGTTGAGACTCTACAAGTGTCAGTGGACCACTGTCGGGACAAGGTTATGACCCCTACAACATCAGTTGATAACAGAGCAGGTGATGGGATGGGAGAAGGATACTCTTGGGTGCTGGCACACAATCTAAATGGTTTCCATGATACTTACACTTGTCATGGAGATCTAATCCAGGCCATTACCTTAAACCCTGCACACATGCAAGACTGAGACAAATTCAATAAGTGCCCTGCAATTGTTAACAGTTCTGCGGAAAATTCTGGACACTGTGCTACTGCAGCTGGCGTAGTCAGAAACAATATGGTGCTATAGATATTATTCAACTGGCACTATGGGATAGAATGTGAAAAATGGCAACACCACAAAACTACAGATGTATATGTGTGCTGAGCACTTAATCGAAGCAGGAAAAACAACACCAGTTTGTCCAGGGCTGGAGATCCACTGCTAGGGGTGTGCCATGCTCCAGGTAAGATCCTAAATTCTAGAAACATTTACCTGCAGTTCCCAAAGTAGGAAAGGTAAGGAGGGCCATTTCAGTTTGCTGCCCAGCGGATGAAACATGTTAATGTCATACAGTACAACGTAAATGAGAAAGAAAATGTGTCTTTTAAAAGAAGTTTGCGATTTATTCCACTAGCTGATAACAATGATGCTCAGACAAGCACAGTGTCTCCTGGCAAACAAGGTATGCGGTGCATATATGAAAGAACAATTTTGGAAGGGCAGCTGCTGCCATATCTAAAATGAAAAGGATTTTGAGTGGACAATGAAAGAACTTTAAATGTAAAGGATTTGCTCACTCATTGCTCGCTCACTCAATCTTTAATACATTTCTGGAGAAAAATTAGTTCAGCAAAGGCTGATGCTCTTTCCCCTAGGAGAATAGTCTTGGTTGATTTCATTAAAACAGCTATTCTTCTACTGTATGCACTCCAGACCAAAACAGATGTTAATTTACACAATGAATACCCGTAAAAAGGATTAATTGTATAAATCTGTTAACGCAAAGAAAACGATGGAACAAGAAATCCAAATTTAAATGAAACTGTGGTAGAAAAAGGGCGTAGCGGCCACTTATTTAAAAACGTCATTTCTACCGACAGCATAACTAAAGATATTCTTCCATCCCTTAGCTGTGTGGTTGTATATCTCGGGTTATAATGTAGAAATATGATCAACACTATATATAGTTTCAGCTTATGTGTCCATTTGCTTTGACATCCTTATCAACACTTTGGACCAAGTTTGTAAATTGTTGTTTTTTTTTTTAAAGTCAGACTCCATAGGCACCCTGAGAAATGCAGAAACCTATGTGTGGTGGGGGAAAAGAACCAGAGCCACTCTGATCCTCACATTTGGAAGCCAAAAGTTAAACTATAAGGGCTAAGAGAAAACAATGTCTCCTTTCAAGCCTTCAGTACAAGCACTGCGTTCTGTAGCGGTTTGATGTGGGCCTGTGATTTATTTTTATTCATTTAGCAAGTGCTTTTCTCCAAAGAAACATACAAAGAGTAGCATTTGGCTGACACCTTTTTTAATCCAAGGTCTTAGAACGATGGACACACTGCACCAAACTCCCAACAGTCACAGTGTAGCATACACACAATATGCGCAATTTAGAGCTTCTAGTTCACTTGAAACACGTCTTTGGACTGTAGGAGGAAACTCATGTAAACAGGAGATTCCTTAAAAACCAGTACTTGGACATGTGAAGGAGTAACTAACCGATTATTAAAATTACATGCATACAGTAAAATACCCTCAAAATTAACATTCATAACCCATCCTTAAGAAAGCAAGCAGATTAAAGATATAATGTACCTGCAAAGAATGCAATGTGGTCAGAAACCAACGCACCGGCATTAAATAACCTGCTGTAACCATGTTAGAAACCAAAAAAATGCATTAAGGTTTCCACTGAGCCGGTGAAAAAACCCGCATTACATTCGCCAAGTGTGATGTACTTTCCGAACAAACCTGAATCGCTAGACCGACATTTCCACAATATATTAAATTAGTTCTAACTAGTTAAAAAAGAAAAACTATGAAAGCCTCGCTGAAATATAGCTAGAACCAGAAGACGCAGAGAAAGCGCGCCAAACGGCACGAGAGCGTCACATAGACAACGCACACGTAAAACACGAAACTAAAGAAACAGCGAGCAGTGAACATTCCAGCATGAGAGGAAAATTAAGAAATGAAAAAAGGACAATGCGAGAATTTTGTGTAAATAGAAAATAACCGCCCATTTTATGATGAGCCGCTTTGTTATTCCTAATTCCTATTCCTCTGCTGTTCACCGAAAAAAAGCGGGCAGGCTGTATAGCACAAGGTTTACGGTAGTTATGACGTCAGGGCGGACTGTGTCTGACCAGTGAACAGAATACGTCTCAACCCAACGCTCCCAGGTGCGCTTGGCGTTGGTTGCCACGTTACCTGGCTGAGTTCGCTTCGGGGGGGGGTGGGGGGTGTAAGAGCTGCCAAATCAAGACCAAACTAGATGCTGACACGTAACAAAAGTCAGTTTTGAAAAGGGATGGGATGAGGCTTTTCGAAAGGCAGGTTTTTTTGGTTTTTGGAAAAGGGATAAACTAAAGTACAAATTATCATTTGCTCCCATAGACTGCTTTGTGTTGCATTATACAGAAATAAACCATTCAGTCACGTTGCACAGTGTATGACATTAGTAGGCATTATCTTTTATGTTGAATTACTCCATGACATATTTACTCCATAACATATTTGCCCAGGATTTTTTGCGGCAGTTGTGTGTTCTCCATAACATACGTTTTGTTGATGTTTCACGTGAAGTGGAACTGTGGGTGAATAACGTGCTCTTAGTCATTGTCGCTGGATATATAAAATTTGATCCCATCAGCAGTGTTGACAAATACAATACAGAAGGTGCTCTTTTCATTGCTTCTGGTTGTGTCAGTGGACAAAGAAATATTTTGGTTGGCAATATTTGACTTTCTCTCCAGGGTGTATTCCGTTAAATTGGCCCCAAATCCTCTTATAGACATTTTGGGGAAACTGAAAATGTCTCTAATGAATACGAGGCACAAACAACCTCAATCTCTTTGCCTGATAATAGCGAAATGGATATTATTGCAGATGTGGGAGTTGGAGAATACCTACTTTTGAAATTTGGGTGAGGGATCGACTTTACATAAAACAGCTAAGAGATGTACTCTGTCTGATGTACTGCAGGTCACAAGTTTGGAACCAGCCAAATATTTTTAAGGTGCCGAATTTTGGATTGATCCAACCAATATCGTTTTTTTGTCAGACCGATGGGTGTATTTGTGAGGTACGTGTGAACACCCCTCCCCTCTGCCACCTTGAATACAACTCAATAATTCCAAATGGAAAGGGAGTCATCTGTTCACCGTATCATGTTTAACATTTCAGTGGTCAAGTCCGTTTTTTTTTTTTTAATATGTTTATTGGATGTGAAGTTTGACTTGTCCAAGGGCTGGTTTAACAGGGCTTCTCATTATATTTTTGTGCTTACATTTGTTTCATAGTTGTATATTTGGAATAAAAGAAATAATTTAAAGTAAAAAAAAATTTAAAGAAGAGTAAATAATAATTCACTCGAGAAAAGTACGTAAACTCCAGCAGCTGGTGCAATGTGTTAAATTTGCTCGCTTAATCCGGCTTCAATAATCCGAACTGTATACTCAGTTAGCTGAGGAGTGAAAAATTAAACTGAAATTCCGTCCATAGTCCTACAGTACTGAATAGAGATTATGCCATTTCAGTGCCTGCGGTAACAAAGGCTCCGCTTAACCCTTAGAGATCACTGCTGAGGTGAAACGAAATGCAAATTAATAGGGAGTTATCGTACATCTGCAGAGCTATAAAGTGAAAGGTGGTATTTTTCTGTAAATTGTAGATTCTGTCACTTGGAGGAGGATGTGAAACTAGAAAATATCCCATGTAAAGAGTTATAGGTGATAGGTTCTGAGTTAATGATGAGCCAGAAACTAGTATGCACTGGCAAAGCCGCCGTGCAGTTTGCACACGTTCAGTTGCATCTTGTCTCACAACAACACTACATGAAAAGCAACATCTTCCCCACCACCAAATAAATCTGCAGAGAGACTCCTCATCCCCTGGTTTCATGGCTTAATAAGTCTTATCAAAGGATAATAAATCTTGCTTCTAATAACAAGGATGGTAACCTGCTGTGTTTGATGTGTGGCAACCTGCTTTTATGGTGGGTCAGCTTACAAACACCCCTCTGCACAAAGGAGAAATTAAAGTGGATCACAACAGCGCAGTGTGGGTGGAAGATGATGTGGGTCAGGCCCAAGTCCCATAGATATGGAGCAGCCTCGGACAGACTTTTATTAGAGATACTGGTTCCATGTATGCTGACTCGGAATGCCTCCGATTCCTGACCCTAGGGGGAGGGGTGACTCAGAGGAGAAAGCAGAAGGGAGGGGAAGACCTGCAATGTGTTTTTAGTTTACCTCCATGATGCATATCTTGAAACTGCTCAGTACTGTACCTCCTTCTTTCAGAGTACGTTTTGGGTTGTTGCTAAAGCCAGTTAGAATGTGGCCGGGTTAACATTGTCCAGCAAAGCTTGTACTTGCCTCCCCTTTGTTAGTCAATAAAAGGCAGCAGTTGGCTGTGGCAGGTGTCCCTTTGGTCCACATCTTAAGCAGCCGGGACCTTTTTGAGACTAACAGACAGGAAAGAGAGAACAAAACCCTGAGAACCACATGGTGTCCTTTCACGTAGGAAACTGGCCTTATTGATTTTGGTGAATATTAGCTGAAATGCAGATGGAGAGACTACTGAAGAGGGTTTGATTCTTTTTGAGAACAGATGTGTGGCAACAAGGTGTTTTTTGCAGTTTGGGACTTTACAGAAGCACCTCACCTAATATTACAGGGGCCCTTCTTTCAACTTGAACCCATGTGCAAAGACACAAGGTTGTCTACAGCAAAAAAGTAATCTTAAAGTTTCTGGACCAAAATCTGGACTAATTAATGGTATCATGAACAAGATATGTGAAAATGTGAATACAGGGAGAGATTAAACAACAGGGGACGAGTGTATATTCAAAACAGCGGTGAAGCATGCGAAAATGTCAGGACTGTGAGATACTCAAAAATTGCGATGACAGCGGCCAAGGCCGTGTTTCTCATGAGACAATAAAGCAATATGATTAAAAGTATCATCTTAAAAATGAATGGTATTTGTTTCATGGCATAATGCTTTTCACATGCCCACTCTGGGTTTAAAGCAGCCCACATTATGACATCATCCGTGAGAGGGCCTCCAGCTTCAGCTATTTAGATTAAAAGCAAAAGTGACACCTTGTCACAGCTGTCATATATTTAATTTTTAAGTTATGAAGTGTTTAGTCAAAGTGGTTGTCTGGCAACATGTACATGAATAATTATGATGAGCACAGCAAGGTCAAAGCTGAATCCACATGGCTCAGAAACGTTTTCTCAGGGAAGAAGCACAATTCCCACGACCTTCTGGCAAAGTGGAGAATATCTTCATTTTTACTGTAGCTTTGCATATGACTGCAAAAATAATATAATGCTGTGAGCTGGTGGATATTACTATCCTGGTAGGGGCAGGGTGTGAAGGACAGCTCTCCATTGCCCACCTCTGCAAAGCCCTAGATGGGCTTGATCAAGACTAGCTGAGGCCACTTTGACATTAATGGACTTGCTACTTTAGTCAGTCGGTTTAAGTACATGGGAGAAGCTGGTGGTTCAGGAGCAGAATGGGTGTGGTTGTCTGATGTTGGTTTGCTTTACGTTTACTTGTGTTATTAAAGCCCTTTTTGGGGGTGGGACCTGCTGTCTTGTGCCTTTATCCCGCCTCTGCAGCCACCTCTGCCCCACAACTGGCCACAATACCTTAATACAGTAGGTCCTCGGTATCTACATCTAATTTGGCCCTGAATTAAAATTTGCATGGTTTTCTCATTATTTTAAATGGGGAAAAATAAATAATGCTCTCCTAGCCCATCTGAAAACACCTGTATAACTGTTAAAACATGATTTCAGCATGATAAACACTGTAAACACCAGTTACCTACTTAGAAAACACTTAACGGTGTCAATAGTTTGTATGTTTCCAGTACTTGGTACAGTATGTACAGCACATATGGGGACCAGGTACATATTTACAGTACATTCAAAGGTTAGTGACACCCCTCCCACCAGTGTCTCTGCATTACACACGGCAGATGAGGAGATGGGAGGTAAGTGTTATGAAATGCTGAATAAATAAAGACGTGCGTCAAAGTAAGCTGCCGCGTCCACCCCTTTGTTGAATACAACAACCAGCGTTTAAATAAGTGCATTTAAACAATGAACCGGCAATAAACGTGGTGATGTGGTGCAAACAAGTTCAGACAAAGCAAAAGTAGTGGAATCGCCAGGGCGGCGCACGTGCATATCTGGCTTCGTATAAATTCAGTACACAACAGAGTTTATTACTAAACATACATACATTATAACAGTGCAATGTAACAGTATTTAGTTGTAGATTTTTAAAATTTATTTAGATTTTTAATTGTGCGTTGTTTTTTTAAATTGTGGATAAACATGAAAAAATTTGTTATAGCAAAAGTTTCCGTTTACATACTAATATATAGTAGCAGGTGTAGCGAGTATTAATGGTAGGGCCCAGAGTTCTGCTAAATGATCAGCCGACATCATTCCTGTTAAAACTGTGTTAAACTTGTTGTCCCCTACCTTTCCCACTTACAAATTGTTGCCATCTGTCATGTCATAGAAAAATCCTGTGAAACTCAGCTAAGCAGGCATTTAATTTGTCTTTTTGTCACCAGTTCAGTGGTCATTCTCTGACCCATGTAAACATGGTCCTTATTGATTTTCCTCTCTTTTCAGAGCAAAGTGACATATGACAGTGCTGCTTATCATTCTGGTCAAGGCCAAGGGACACCATATCATTATGCTTTTTTTGTCCATGCAACAGAGATTGAAAAGACAAGAGGAAACCGATGGGAGGCTAATTGTCTAAATACACGTCTCTTACTTTTTGCACTAAAGAGAATGAAGAAATCAGGTTGTGAAATACTATTTTCATCCTCTCATGACAATACTGAGGATGTAGAATTTTTTCTAAACTCTTAAGTGCCACAATATAACACAGAGCAAAGAATTACTATGCGTTACTCCAGCCTTTATGTACAATTCATGCTGTATAAATATTATTCTATTATTTTATTGCATAGACAGAAAATTCTTTTAGCATTGCGCATATCTGGAGATTCCTCACACCAGTGGATCGAAGAGGACACTTTTCAGAGACCAGCTAAACAGAAAAGCAAAATCTCACACAAACAAAAGTCCTAGAGAGATTTTACTTCACTGTGTTCTGGGCTGGGGCCTTTGACAGAAGGAACAAGATCAATATGAAGGTCGCATTTTGTTTGGTGGCAGTGCTTTTGATACTTCAAAGAAGCTAAATTTAACGAAGACTGGAGGACATTCAAATGTATTTGAGTCCAAAACTGTTTCCCCTGCTGAAATTGCAGGTGACATACGCCTTACGAAATGTTTGCTTACAAGAACTTATTGACTTAAACAAAATAAGCAAAAACAGACCAGAAGAAACTTGGCTCAAGACAGAAGTTTACCAAAAGACATAAGCTTGCAAGTCTTCTTGTCACTCTCAGAAAGGGTACATGACAGTTAAAGGTTTACACTGACAAAATGGGAGAACTAAGACTATTGTTGTCACATGTGGGAGAACTTAGCATATGCACAAGATGATTTTGTACCAAAAGTCAAGTTCCGGGGCTTTTCTGGTCCCAGCTTCTTCAGCATCCACTGGGAAAGTGAAGTATGAACTTCTTCCTTTGGCTGCTCAGAATTATGCAGTCTTTTGATTTAAGTCATAACAGAGTCCAGGCCTGTGATATACACTTTGGGATTACAAGAATTTGACTATATAAGGAATTATTTTATTTTATTATTGATTTGCAAGGCATTTTGTTGCATTTATATGAAGACTGAATTTGGTTTTCACATGCCTCCTAACAGCTGAGTGGTACAAAACCATTTTGCAGACCAATATTGCAATTGTCGATTAACTCATCCTGTGTCAAGTTCTGAACTTCCATTACCAGTTGTTTGCTAGATTCACATGTTACAATTTCAGTAATCACAGCTGCACTTTGTCCAAATGATGTGACCCTGTTTTGTGATTGAGCACAAGGGAGAGCACTCTTGAGCTGGTGGTGGTCTTCTCTGCCATCTTTAACATCTAAAGAATTTGATTTGAAGAATTTGGGTATAACCATCTGAGCCATGTAGAGTACTGTGCAAAAGTGTTAGGCAGNGGAGATGATTTCCTCTTTATCACAATATGCATGAATTTATTGTGCTTAATTTACAGTCCTGTGCAAAAATTTTGGGCACCTGTGGGAAAACTGCTATAAAGCGAGGATGGTTCCAAAAATAATGCCATGAATACTTATTAATCAATAAACCTTCTAAAAAATGCAGTAGACAAAAAAACCTCAATCAGATCAGTATTTGGTGGGACCACCCTTTGCCTTTAAAACACCATCAGTTTTCTTATGCAAACTTGCGCGCAGTTTAAGGTAGAGGTTGGTAGGTTCTTCCAAACTGGCCACAGTTGTTCTGCAGACTTTGACTGTCTTTGCATGTCCTCCCAGACTGACTCGATCATGTTGAGATCAGGCCTCTGTGAGGACCATACCATCTGTTGCAGGATTCCTTCTTTTTGCTCAAGATAGTTGTGTATGACTGAGATTGAGTGTTTGAAGTCATTCTCAGGCTGCACAATGAATTTGGGACCAACCAGAAACCTCCCTGATGGTAGATAAGAATCTACCTGTACTTCTCAACACACATTCAAGTTGCATGACTAAGACTTTTGCAGAGTATTGTACATGGCTCAGGTGGTTATACCCAAATTCTTCAAATCCACCATCATCCCTCTTACCCCCAAGAAATCACCTGTGTCCTGTCTTAACGTTACTGTCCCATCACAGTTGTCCCGTTCATTGTGAAATGTTTTGAGAGTCGAGTCATGTCACACATCAAGGCCTATATGTCACTCTGCAGATTAAACCCACAGCACAATGCCTACTATCACAACAGATCCACTGAGGATGCCGTCGCTGCTGCAGCACATCTGGTGCTGACACATCTGGAGAGTAAAAAAATTTTAATCGGAATGCTGGTCAATGATTTCAGTTCAACATTCAGTACCATAATCCCTCACCAGCTGGTCAGTAAACTGTTCTTTTTGGGTCTGAATATTCCCCTGTGCAACTGGATTCTGGACATCCTAACCGACAGGCTACAAACTGTGAGGATCCATAGCAACACCTGCCATACCATCATTCTGAACATCACTGTGCTGCAGTGCTGCATGCTCAGACCACTGCTGTTTACCCTTTTGACCTCAAGACTGTCACCAAATACAACAGCAGCCACATTGTCGAAAATGTTGATGAAACCACCATTGTTGGCCTACAGAGATAAAGTGGAACACTTTGCAACCTTATATAAGGACAACATTCTGTCCCTTAATGTCAACAAGACCAAGGAGATGATTGTGAGTGGAGAAGGACTCAAGGTGAGGAGATGAGAACTGGTGCATGCACACTGGTTTCTAATCATTTATCCTTTTTATTCTGTCCCCCCTCTGGCAGTGAGAAGGAGAGAGAGATTAAACAAGAGAAGCCTCAGAAAACTAGCCTCTGCACCATTACCCAGTTTCCAGTATGTTCTGACTTTCTTGTTAGATTGGACAGGATTAGTGCACTAATCACAGAAAATTAAATGTATAGTTGTTAATGTAACAAACACTGTCTTTCTTCTGTAGTAGGCTACGGAACTACCAGGGAATAAACTAGGTGAAGGTTGCTTTGAGATGCTTTGAGGTGATTAGGTGGACTCAAGTGCAGGTGTTCATTTACAGGTGGATTCAAGAGCCACAGTTTATTGACAGGTGAGTTGGTGCTGGACACGAAGAGGAGGAACATCGAAGACAGCTGGATGTAAGTACAGTGAAAAACAGAAGATTTGTGCACGTGTTCACCGGAGAACAGGGAGGCACAGTGGTTTGGTGGGCTGAAGATGTAGAACGCGCAAGGAACAAGAGGCTGGCAACAGGAGCAGATGCAGTATGGACCACAGGCAGGGCCATCTGAGATCAGACAAGCACTGGTTGTGATTCTGCAAAGCTAGAGAGTGAATCTCACCCCTTTAATGAGCAGAGTGAAGACAGTTGTGCTCGATCCTGCTGAACCGCTCAGCGTGAGGACACCTGCTCTTCACAGGGGTTGTCACGGTGCTGTTCGTTTTGATAGAAAAACTATTTATTTCAAGCTGAAAAGGACAAAGGAGGGCATTCCTTCACAATATTAGTATCAAAACTTCATAGAATAAATAACACTAGACCACAAGTTGATGCAAATTATTTATCATCCCATGCATGATGTATGGTTTAGACAGTATTATGACTGAAAAGGGAGGATCATTAATCACATTTATGGCATGTTTACAAATGTTTTGCTGAAGGTCTTTAACTGAATAAAGCATTGCGCGGACGCAACTGCTAATTTTTTAAACAGCATTGCGCACAATATTTTTTTTTTTCCCTCTAACAGTTTACATTACAAATCTCAGTTCTGTCAAATAATATTGCGGGGAGTAACACATTCTGGTGTGCATAGCTGGGTTGCTGGAAGGGTGGAAATCCAACATGTTCGGCATTTCAACAAAAGTGATAACTGTGAAAAACTGCAAAACAAATTAATTCGCAAGGAAAGGTTTGCATTAGGAAATAGGCTGAAATGTAGGCGAGTGTTGAAACCCAGCGAAATTTTCCAGCATTCCTAGAAGGCTGCTCCACTAACCAGTAAGACAGATTCTCCCGAAATCAGCCACGGTCATATTACCTATTAGATACGACAAAAAAAATTGTATATAACTGTAAGTTTTTCAAACTCTACCAGCTCTGCATTAATATCAAACTTTTATTCTGTTCTCTATGGTTAAATCAGATCACGTGTTAAAGTTTTACCTAAGCAAAGCCACTGCAGAAGGGACTGGTTTGGATTAAGTTTAAGCTTGAGTTTAGGACATGCATTAAGTGATTTTTTTCCCCACACAGTGCTTTACTTTCTGTTTGATCAACTTTTTTGTACACAGTCACATAGAAATAAGCATCACAGAGAAATAACAGGTGCATCAAATACAAAACTTTCCAACAGGAATCAAGAGCCACTGTTGTTCCAAAAGAGGTGTGCAGAGGTCATATTATACAAATGATATAAATCTAGTTGAAGAGGGTTTAGTTGGTGACTCAGCGAGCAACTCTGACGCCTCACAGTCAATGGATTTGAATCCACTTTGCATGTTCTCCCTGTGTCTGCATACATTTCAGGTTCGGGTGGTCAGTCGAAATTCCCCCTAATGTGTGTGGCTTCCACGCAACGTGCTGGCATCCCATTCAGGGTGCAGTTTCACTGCTTAGTCCCCAGTGACTCCAGGACGAACTATAACCCTGACAAGGATTAAGTGGTTAATGAAGATGGATGAAGGACATTCATCATCTGGATCGGTCGAGTAGAAAAGGAAATCTGAATATTGATTGTAACAGCAAAATGCTGCTAAGCTGTTGAAACAAAAAGAAATAAAACTGACATATTTTTGTAACAGTAAGACTCCAATGTTGGACAGACTTCCATTTTGTGTAATACTGAAACACACTAAAATCCCACTATAAGTGGTCAGTTTAACTAAACTCTTGATTTTACCACATAACAATATTAACAGAAAACAGAAAGAGAAAGAGTGAGAGAGACAAAAAAAAACAAATATAGTCAAGGGGATATCAAAGGATGAAAAGAAGTCAAAATTGCACAGAAAGCAAGCGTTTAAAAAGAAGAAAACAGTATAAAAAGAAACAGTGTAGAACCCAGATAAAAGAGGCTTGGCTCTTCCAGTGCTGTATGAGCCGCTCTAAGTTTCAGACCTTCAGGGAAGCAGAGGCTGACACTGTGCTGTCAAACAAGCAGAACTTTTCCACCTGCAGACATCTCAGCATGACCGGAAAAGTAAATCCTTGCTAGAATTTCCAAGTTTTGAAACGCTCTGATAACCTGATTTAAATTACAGATGATTTCAGCTGGCAGATCAGGGTAGATCCACAGTCTTTAGATGTGAGGATGCATTTCTTCACAGCTGGACCGGAGACGTGCAGAAATTGGACATGGATATGGTTCATGTTGGTGTTTGGGTCAGGTGTATGACCAGGGACTTGGTACATGAAATCAGTCTTAATAGTAGGAGAATCAGTCAACAAGCCCACCGAAGAACCTAGTTTGTCCTGCAGAAATTGTTTCAGAAGAATATTGCCTTTGTGATTATTGTGCAGACCCATGGTTTTCAGATTATTACAGTGGTGTTGGTATTCTATTTTAATCCACTTTTGCTTGGTCCAACTCAGCTTTCTGCTCCAAGGAAAGCTATTTATTTTCTGGTTCCAGCTATTCCTCCAGTTTACAGATCCTATATTAAGATTTCAAAAAAACAAGTTTCAAAGCTATTCATGTGATCAGTTAAACTGGTGATTTTTGTTTTCTTGTTCACAAAGAGGAGGTGATTTTTCATGGTGTTTAACTTGCCTGGCTTAGCTTCCATACTGTTCAGTCAATTTAGCATCTCTTTCATAATGCACATGGCCTGCTTGACCAGATGATATCTCTTTCATCTATGCTATAAAATCTACCTCCGAGAGTGATTTGGCATAACTGAACAGCTAAATACCTCAATTTCTTGAGGACAAAATCCTTGCTGTCCCCGGAGCAACACGTGTCAGATGGAGCAACTTTAAAAAGGTATAAAGGAGACAAAATATAAAAGTTGTGGTATATGGATGATGTGAACTGAAGCACAGGGTAAATGAAGACACTTTCACCAGCATTTATACTTATCTATGTCCTTCGTTTCAGAGGCCTGTTTTAGTGATGCATTTTCCCCGGTTTATCGTGCGAGGCAGAAGAAGAAGAAGAAGAGATGAAGAAGAAGAAAGGTCAGAACATGTGTAATGGGTGGGGTTTCCATGGGAGTGGAGAGACTCCCTAGGATAATTATCCCAGCAAATTAAAGGAGTGTATTCACTACATGAACTCCTGCGTCAGACACTCGGCAGTGAAGACCTGGTGATAAGGCATGGGGCTGTTACAGATAACACGGTGACGCTGTGGAGAAACAAATTAAAGGAGCATGATAGATCTTGGCAGCTGAAAAGTACAAAAGTTTGAAATGCAGTTCCCCCCAGGAAACACTACTACACGAGAAACGAAGGCCTCAAGTTGCAGAGTTTTTTCAGACTTTAAAACTTTATGCAGCAAAATGCATCAGGTATCCAGCATTATTCCAGTGCCTAATAAACCCAAGATATCTCAATGACTACAGGCCATTTTCCCTTACTTCTGTTCTCTTCTGTTATGAAGACCTTTGAAAAGCCAGTGATATCATTCCTCAATTCCACAACTCAGGGTCCCTTAGATCCATTGCAGTTTGCCTGCAGAGCCAACAGATCTGTAGGTGATGCAGTCAACCTTGGCTCTCCTGGTATATATGTTCAGATTCTCTTTGTAGACTTCTGCTCAGCCTTCAGTGCCATTCTCCCTGAGCTGCTGCAGGAGAAATCTTACAGGCTAAATATATCAGGTCTCATTGCATTTGGATTTCTAGATAACAGGAAGCAATTTGTTACCCTAAACTCTATGGAGAACATTCTTTGCCTCATTGTACTGTTCATACTATTATCCCATGAAACGTCCTCAGCTATGTTAACATCTTGGGTCATGTGCACTAATACATTCAAAAGTATATGACAAATAAAGTTCATTCTGAAGAGGTCACCACATAGAAAGAGGTAACATTTTGAAATAGCAGTAACACCAAGAACGATTTGAGGAGATAAGTAAACAGTGATGAAAATGATGAGAGCAACAGGCCATTCATGGCTATTAAGTTATGAAGTGTAAGAAAACAAGTCCAGCTTATATCAAATAACCTTTGTTTATTATCCATCCATCCATCCATCCATTCATCCATCACCTATTTTAATCTAGTCAGGTACAGCAATCCCAAGTTTATCCCGGAATCATTGAGTGATTGTGCGGAGGAAGGTGAGGAAACTACACTCTTGGATGGATGGAAGTGAGTCCATTGGAAGGAGGCCACACATACATGCACATTAAACACCCTATGGGCAATTTAGAGTGACCAGTTAACCTGAAACACATAGCTTTGGACTCTAGGAGGAAACTGGAGCACACAGAGGAAACCCATGCAGACATGGTGAAAACATGCAGACTCCACACAGACTGAAGTGCTGTGAGGCACCAGCATTACTTGCAACACCACTATAGCAAACTTGTTCATTACTATTGTTTTTATTATTATTATACCTTCTCTTACAAACATCTGCGTTACAAACGTTTGTCAGTTTAATTTGTCCATTTTGTTCACCATTAATTAAAAAAAAAAAATGTCTCTGTTGCAGAGTAAAAATTGAGGGGTCATGTTGCACAAGTGAAGTTTACAGTTACCCAGAGTATAAGTGCATCGCCAAGATTTCATAGGTGAATAATAACTCTCACTTTGGTATTTCTTGGGCAGCAAGATGAAATGATAACTCTGTACCAGACGGGATGGTATCCCCTATGGGTATGTTTCTGAAAGGAAACAATATGCACATCCATCTCTGGCACAAAAAAATCTATGGGTGATCTCTGCCATCGGGAAAAGGCGCTGGGACCTCAAGATGCATTACAAAAAAAAGCTAGACAGCTTTAGCTGTACGAGAGAGACCGATGCTATTCATTAATCCCATGGGCCCAGCCGTGGTGATGGCACATGGGAAACTGGCTGCACTGAGGATTCAAGATGATCCCTGTTCTCAAATCAAGGAGGCTGGAGAAGGACTTCCTGCTCTTGCTCATGCAATGTATGACAATGCAGATCACAAAAACAGTGTCACAGAGCCAAAAAGATGCAACCTTATTGTGGAACAACAGTGCCTTCGTGCTGTTGACCTCTCAAAAAGAAGAGAATGTGCTGTCGACTTCCGACCACCCCGGCACTGGGAGTGTTGCATAACCTTCAGTGCTCAGCCCCATGGAGTATGGCTTCGATCCCAGGCTCAGACACCCGACTGGAAAAAAAAAAAAATCCAGAATCATCTTTTGTCTTATAAACAATATACAGAAGCTGAAATGCATGACACAGATATTGAATAAATATTTTCCGTTAAGAAAAATACAGGAGAAGCAAAAACGTTATCAAATCTGCCTGTAGTTTTGAACGGAAACATACTCATCTGATTGGCTTTGTTATTAAACCCCTTATTTAATGCCCCCTTTTTTTGGTTTCTCCTCTCAGCTCTGGGCGATACACAATAACCCGATGTCTTAGTCAGTTTCAGTGCCACAAAGCAATAATGATTCAGGAAGACAAAGAGCTTTTAAATGAAGGTTTCCTTCAAGTACAAAAAATGGTTGCGCAGTAAATGTTATTAGGAAATATCCTTTATAAATCAAACAGATGTTATCCAAACTTTTTATTATTTTATTTGAAATCCAGAAAGTAGCCTTTAACAACTCTGAGGGGAAGAGGCAGTTTTGTGTATAGATTACAGAGGAGGGATAAGAACCTTCCCCTGCCGTGATCCACACAGTGCTCCATCTTACAGGGATTCCACGACAGTTGAACAGAAGGTTCTGCAGTATGACATTAGGGAGCCATGGTTTGTTTACAAAGGGTCCATTTATGTGGATCCTGTTTACTATTTTAACTATGTTAACTTATCTAATCTTCAGCCTCGATGAGACATAGCTCCTGTGTCTTTCTGGACCAGTCTAGACAGTTCTGACATCCCACACAGCACAGTCACCCCTGAATCCTCCTCCAGTTAAGGCTCCAAGGCCCCATTAAACCCTCTTCTCATCAACACAGTTTTGTATTTTCTTGCTCCAATCGAGGGGCTCTCAAGGCCACAAAGTTTTCGGCCGTTAATTTTCTTTATTTTTATTCAAAAATATTTATTGCAATATATTATACTTTATTATACATTATATATTATTTTTGCACCTGTCAAATCACTAGAAAAGTAACAAAGCGAGTATTTTTAGTCTTTTCCCATAGAATTTTCTTGGGGAAATGGTAGGAAAATCAGAATTTGTGTCGTTTTTGATTTCCGGAACTTTCCAGCTGACACACGTTCTCGGCACTGTGTTTGTGCTGGATTGTGTCATTTAAAGCACTGTTTCTATCTCTTCTAGTTTTACAGATACTAATGATTGTTTACATGGCCCATGACAGCACCCGCCCCCTTCGATGACATAGGCACCTGAGACCGGAAGTGCTTTTTTAGTGCCGCATTTGTGCCCATTTGTGCCGTTCGAAGTCAAAAATCCCCTCGTCGCTTGTTATTGCTGCGTCTGTGCCGGTTTGTGCCGCTGGTGTCTATTTCATTTTGGAAATATTAATCAGTATTTACTTTTTGATGTTTTTGATTTTATTTTTTTGACGTCACCCACCCCCCCGAAACGGCTTAGACCGGCAAAACCAGGTACGATTTTTCTGGGCGCCGCATTGGTGCCATTTAAGCATCGTTCTGTCTTGTAATTCTCCAGCTACAACACGCTATGTTGTTCCATTAACCGTAAATCGAGCCACGCCTTCACAAATGTTTAATCTCCGTCCTTTCTGCAGCATCTAATTCAGATTTGCCTCCCTCTTTTGCAAATTTGCAGTCGAAGCAAAGCTTTCTTTTTTAAATTTTAAAAGCCTTCCTTCTGCCCTCGTGAACGTAATTTAAGTAACAGAGATTAAAAGCTGAACGTATTGCTTTTTACATCCTTCAGCGGCTATTTGACAATACGCCCCAGAGCTCACGGGCAGAAGAGTGAAGGCATGGCAGAGAACAATGCAAGGACTAAGAAGCAGATGTGGTGGAAGGGGACAAAAATGCCTCACAGCTGCACACTTGCGCTCGGGCGCATCACCTCACAAAAAGGTGCGAGAGGAGGTGTGTGAGCCGGGCAAATTGTAATGAGTAGTGACACAGCCGCTCTCTAGCAGCTCCTTTGCGAGACCGAGGGAGATGCAAGACACCCATTAAAATAAACCTGCTTCCACCTGACAATACTTTGCACTCTCCACGCTTCTCCTCTGGGAGCTGTTTTCCTTTCATGATAATGGTTTACACCTCCTCGTAACCACAGTCTAGTTTTGCAAATATCCAGGGACCTGGTTTCTACCAGCCTGGAAGGCACGGAGATGGGGGATGATGCCTTCCTGACCACGTCCTTCAACCTCTCAACCTGCCCTCATAAGGCTAAATCTGCACATATGCACTGAGGGATTCCCAAGATTGCTTTCTGCCACTAGCGAAGAGGTGCCTATCTTCTCAGCTCTCCCAGGGGCTTTCTGTCCATTCGCCATGACAGTGTCATTCACTTACACAGATTGTTTAATACCCCCCCCCCATCTCCTTGGTGAAATAACTCTATAAAAAGGTTTGAGCCTTATGATATATACATATCAGTTTGTCTAACCAAAACTAAAAACAAAAATGTTGATTTTGCTCAAATGGAAAGATACTGAAGTTTTGAACATGTAATTGTCAGCACAGGGAAACCTGTTAATCTGTACGATGACATCTGGCATCTGTGGGTTTACACATATCAGGTAGTCTGCTGGCGATCGAGGTTCCACTTGCTGGAGGAAAGTTTACAGCTGCTGCTGGACTTGGGCGTTCCAGGTTCAAATCAACCTCCTGCTGAGGCACCCTTGACCCTTAAATAGTTTAACACAGTATGTTGCTTTCACCTCAGTGAATAAATGTAAGCGTGGTGCAGTGGTGCCGCTGCCTCTCAGCATCCAGGTTGTTTGGGCAGGGGTTTGAATCCAGCTCATTCAGTTTAGAGTTAGCATGTTCTTGTCGTGCCTGGGTGGGATTCTTCCAGGGTTTCCGCTCTGGTTTTATTGCTGTTTCCTAGAAACAGCCCAGAGCTTTACAAGTTAATTAGTTATATACAGATATATAGACGTAGTTATATGCTGTAATGGCAGTTGCCACAGTAGGAGAGCCAACGTCATCCACTTTCTTGTGCCACCGTCATGCATCTCTGCACAGCCGTTCAGCTTTGCTTGTGAGACAACTATGTTCTGTATAGAAGACAGATTATGATCATTCCATAGGCAGACAATGGAATCTGTAGTACAAATGCTCATAAAACCGGAAACAGTTTTCAAAGCTGCCTAGTCCTTCTTGCGTGCTCCCATACAACGTTTGGTATTCACGGGAGTGACAAAGCTGCCTGATTTTGCATATTTTTCAACAATTCTTTATGCATTTTCAATCTTCAGTGGAACAAGAAGAGAAAAACACAAATAAACTTTTTATTATGATGTTTGCATCGGGCAGCATGGTGGCTCAACTATGTTGGCTGGTGGTCATCAACACTGATGGAATAAAGGGGCAACTCAGTTGAAAATGGTAACTGAAAACCTCAGCAGTCTCTTTTATGAAGTCTGCTTAGATGCAAAATTCAAATGTATGATGACACTCAACGGGAAAAGTAATTTCCTTCTCTCACTTTAGAAAGCACTTGAGAGTCTGGTACACAGTACAGCTGAAAAGCCGTGACTATTGGTTTGTAAGGACAGGATTTCACTAAAGTTTTCATGTAATTCTCATTTATTTCACTGTGTAACTTTCTTTAGTATTTTTCCCAATATCGAAGGAATTTTTAATGCGTCTTGTAAATTTTCTTAATATGGTGTCAGAGCTCCAAGGTTTCAGAGCTTTTCTTTTCAACAGTGCATGTAACACAATGTAATCGATTTTCTTCAGGGAACCTTGTGCTTTGGGGAGTTTTACGAAACCAAGTACAAACCACACGATAATACGACTGCTACTGCAAGCTTAACGTTATGAATTGCAAGCAGGTGGCTAAACTACAGAGGGTATTCATCAACCTGAGTGGGTGTCCCAGGACTAACAATCATTTCAATTTCACAGCATTTAGCATTCTACATTGAACTATAGAAGAGCATTCCCCGGTAAACCATAACCACGCAAACAAGCAAACATATCCAATGCAAGATCGTGGTGTGATGCAGGGCGTGTAGAATAGGACTAGCTGAATGACCTGGCACAGCCCAGGTCAGAAAGTAGAAAGGTATTAAGTAATATCACATCGTATATCACCAAACTGTTTTACTGTTAAAGTGGTTGTATTCAGTACATAAGCATTGTTAGTGCTGTTCAGGTAAAGAGACCAATACACCTCATTGGTAATCAAATGGAAAAGTGGGAAGGATAAAAATAATATCAACATGTTTATTCCATTATTAGTAGCCACTTATCCTGAGCAGCTTTACAGTGGTCTGGAGCTTATCTGGGGAAGCGGAGGACACTAGGCTATGAAACAGCTCCTGAATAGGATCCCGGGCCAACACGGGGTGACCAAACGAAACCATTGTGCACTCTATAGGTAACTTAGAATGGCCAATTAATGTGAAACACGTGGCTTTGGACTGTGGGAGGAAACAAACACAGACTTCGGGAGAACATTCAAACTGGATTCAAACTCATGCTCCACCAGCCTAGGTTCTGTGAAGCAGCAGTGCTACTCGCTGAACCACTGTGCTGCCCCACATTATATGTTACCAAAATTTATTACCCTTATGTTAATAACGTGTGTCACGGCGAGTGTGTGTGTCATGGATCATTTCCTATTTCTAGTTTGGGTCCTTCATTCCGGCAACCCCCCACCCCACGGTCACCCCTCCTTATCAATGTTCACAGAGATCCAGGGCCACATAACCCTGACCCTAACGTCACCCTCAATTTTTACGCGGACATTCCCTTAGAACTCGAAACGGTCAAAATCCTATCTGCACCCCCTTTCATTCTGCTCATGAACGTTCCACTTTGCTAAATGCTGACTCAAACGACAGCCCTCCAAGACACACAGTCCTATTAAAGTTGGAGCGGCGTTCAGTTAGAACCCATCTGAAGCTGAGCTGAGCGAGATGAGGAGGTATCATGCTTGCTTCATATTTCCTGGACAGGACAACATTTCCACTGTTGAGAACATCAGACAGTGTGTTCGGGGGGGGCACAAACAAATTGACTTGGGGAATAAGGGCTTTCTGAATACAAGCTTGCACCTTAAAGATTCTTGACCTGCGAAATAAACACTTTGTGAATCCCTGTCCTCTCGCTAGAAAACCTGCATTACCCTTTGCCCCCAGCAGTACCAGAACAATTACAAATATACAGGATAAATCGACAGATATCCTGCAGCCTGGGATGTAGCCTAGAGCCCTACCATACCCATCTAACGCCCTACCTATCTACCCCCTCCTCCCCTAATACACCACCTTGTAAGCTCTTCACCGGGGTCATCAGGTAGGTAACATCCTTCATCGGCTATTCGCCGACTTAGGCCCACGACACCTCCGGACGGCTCAGCAGTGCGGCCTGGTGTCCCAGACCCACCCCACTCCAATCTTACTAGGTGAAAGGTCCCCACCTAACTATACTGCCTCACCTTCCCCCATTCTAGTTGTGCTCTCCTCAACCATAGCCACTGACTACCCCTCTCAGCTACCTGAGAAGAACAAATGCTACCTTCCTTTTTTATTCCCTGCCTTTCATTTGTACACCACACAATCTGCACTGTGGTGAAAAAATGAATATTTCTCTTAATGTCGATATATTTAATCTTTTTGTGGCAATACATTAGGTGTCTGATACTCCGGGGGGAAAGGAAAACCGTAATGTTACAGAGAACTGTTTTTCCTTTGATCGTTGATGGTTTTAATGCCTAGGCGGCTGTTCAGCACAGGTTTCTGTTCTTGGTGGTCCTGACCGGAATAGTGCTGCTCAATGTAATTGTTTATGAAACACTGATCATCAGCTAGCTTTGTTACACCTGTCTGCCAAGGTGTTTTACACTTGCAAAATACCATTAATCTGCTGGGCATCAACAAAAGGTCTGATGCCAAGATCTGCCCTGTAGATTAATTTTCCTGAGAGAAACTTCCCGTTTGTCTCAGTTTTCCTCGGTGATTTTGGATTATTCGCCTCCCCGCAACATTCGATGGTGCCAAATGCTGCTGCAGTCCGTCCAATTGTGGTGAGAAACGGAGTAACTGGAAGAACAAGAAATCAAACATTTCCTTTTAAGAAAAGCAAATTTGGGACTTGCTTTTACTCCTTCTCTCCCGTCAGCTGAATGTAGAAGAACAACAACGGGCTTCCTGCTCAGGTGTCTTCTGTCAACAGGAAAGGTTAATAATGGAGAGGAACGCAACTGATCTATTACCGATGTCACCGAAAATGTCCGTGGATGAGAAAAATCAGATTTTAGCGCGGACTGAGGCCCGAGCTCAGGTAAATGAAACGGGAGACGAGAAAAGAGGTTGTCCATCCATTTACACGAGCAAGTTTATTGATATCCTTTATCGAAGGGAGCTGGACTGTTAATGAGCACAGAACTGTAATCTGTCAAACCAACAGCTCATCCATCAGCTCTGCCTCTGACTTTTTCTTCCTGGGGACATTGAGTGACACCAAAGGAACCAATGGCAGCCCAGACCCCAGACTCATCTACTCCTCACAATGCTGCTGTGATGAGGCTAGAAGCTCACAGGGATGAAGTTTTTAAGTTTTTGGTAGTGGGACATATTTCGGTTGTTGTTGATGGGGGGTTGGCACGAGTCTTGGATGGAGATTTGGCTCATCAATGTGTCTCAGAAGATCCAAGAACTGTCTGAGGAAGATCGGTCCAAGCATGGCCGTACAAGGAGTACGGATGGTTTGGTACAGGAACCTCTGCACTTTTCCCATTGGCCTGGGACTGAAAATTTGCAGGCTGTACATAGCACTTGCCAGATTTCACACACACACACACACACACACACACACACACACACACACACTTTTGATTCGTCATAACAGTCTCAGTCCTTACAGTTTCAGTTCACCTGTTCTACAGCAAAATTTTGTTAGGTGCTTATAGTGAACTTTCATTTGCTTATCAAATACATGTATTTATTTGCATGTAGGGATTTACATTTCACATTTTTGGAAAGGTGATGTTTAATGATATGGAATAATTTTGAATTTGAATGAGAATTGTCTTGAAAGTTAGACTCAACTTCCTATTATATTTTAGACTCAAAAGCTGCTGCTTCAAAGTAACACTTTGATGAGTATTTACATTTATAAAAGTCCAGACTACATTGTCACAGCCTGCCTACCCCTAGACAGCCATGGGCTCAGAATATAATGTTGAAATAAGTTATTTGTGACAGAACTGACCCGACTGTGAGTAGTAGTGTGCAAGAAACAATTGCATTTGTTTGACACTGATGGTGCGATAGAAGTAAAACAGAAACCCAGAAGTGCAGTAGAAGAAAACAAAAAGAAACGAACCTAACTTTTTATATTACGTTATTAACTAACTTCAAAAAGGTGTCAAGCCCAAAACAAAGTCTTCAGGAGCCTAACTAACCTGCAAGCTCTATGCTAACTGCAGTGCACAAAGGGAAAAACCTTCTCAAGGCAGGATAGTCCTCCCCAGTCCTCCACCCACCCAAATTTTTCCTTTATTACGAACGGACTCATTACTCCTTACTGCATGTTTTGTGTTCGTTGAGAGGAGACCCCAGCTGACATCTCAAAAGAACGGTTTAGGGCTTCGGTACGATCGCAGAGCAGAACGTTCCCATGTGTGTTCCAGCCTTCAGTAGTGGAAAAGTAAGACTGCTAATAAATCAGAGCTAATAAGTTTCCGTGTACATTCCTGCCCATCTCTCCCGTTGGACAACGTCAGCGAGAGGCATCAGCACAGGTTTGAGGACCAACTGTTGCTGAGTTGGGTTCATGTTGCTGTTGGTGCCGGAGCAACGGAGCTGCCTCACCTCTATTCTCCCTCAACCCACATATCAGGCTGTTTACATTCCAATGAAAATGGTGTTTTTGCCTAAATATATACAATCTAATCATTTCCTCTGACATACTACACTGTCAAGACCATTAATAGTCTTTTATTTATTGGTGTCAGTTAGCAAGTCTTCTGTTTTTTTTTTGTTTTTTTTTTTGTTCTTTGCTTCATGTCTAAGGATTCAGTTCAATAGAATGATGTAATACACATATAGCATGGAATCCAGGCCTCCAGCGAGCTTTTTCAGTAATAATTTTTATTGTTCTGCTAATAAGTTTTCAGCATTTCAGCATCATTTAAAACAAAAGAGCCACGCAGCTCTGCCACCGCTTACCAGGCAATAAATCTACATTTGAAAAGTGTGAAATTCAATAAACATGAATCTTAATTACAGCCTGTGTTCATTTATTACTGGGTCATGACAGTGTGCTTTCTGGTTTAGAGAAAGACAAAAAGAAAAAAAAACATAGGAAAGGTAGCTGGCATCAAGGAGGGGAATCCTGTAAACCAGGTTCATTCAATTTCCGCTCAGCAGGATCGACTTTATTTAAATTTAAAATTAAGCATCTTTTGTTTCGAATAAAAGAGATCTGCCTGTTGCGTGTTTTCTGGTCTGCAGAGTCAATGGCAGAATGGACTGATGTGTATGCAACAGTCCCTTGTTTCTGGAAAAAGAAGCCCGCCGTGGGGGGTCTGCCATGAGGGCACACGACACACACACTCACACAACTACAGGTGTCCCTCTTTGCCAGCAGACTGTTTGAGAGTCGGGGCTTTCCAAAACCTCTTTCTCAAACCATTAGGCATGTATACACACACAACCACGGACAAAGGGGGGGCATCAATAGCCCAGCTGATGATGGCTACCATGCCAGCTGGCTTGGCCAGGACAGGCAACCTTGCCAGGGCGGGCAGCAGGCAGCACAGGAACCTGTTTTCCACCGCCTCTGGACTGTATTTAGCATACCGTAGGGGTAGTCATCCTCCCCGGCTCCGGGGTCTCTGCTGTGGATCTGTGGCCGAGGCCTGTCCTGTGCATAAACGTGTCACGTATGTCCTAATATGCCTTTCTCCTGCTTTACCACTGAGATTCATTTCTGAAAGACTCCTTAGTATGCATTCATAGGCCTTTTAGCTGAAATATCACTGAATCCCATTAGATTCCCATTAGTTATCATAAAACTAACACTCTTTCCCTTTATTAGTTGCATTATAACAGGCTTTTCGCAAGTCTGCGTGCTCTACAAACACCCGCAAATGAGGCATAAAAACATGACACTCAGTGTTTATGCCATAAATTGTCATTTTATTAGGTACACCGCTGACCTGCACACAAACTGTACATTCCAACAAGTCATATGTGGTTATGCATCAGGCAGACCGCTGTAGCCTCTGTTTAGCTGAGCATTGGGAACAGTCAAAAGGAGTTACCTTATTGACTTTGAACGTGGCGTGATAGTCGGCGCTTGGAATCTCGTGACAGTGAACGTCAGATGAATTTTCACTGCGGTGGTGACCTGCATAGTCTCTGAATCTCAGCTCTTTTGAGCATCTTTGGGATGAGGTGAAAAGGGCTCGCAGCCATCCATTTTGATAGGCTGCACGTTCATTTGGGGGTGGTACAGTATTCCCGCACAACATATCCAGCATCTTGTGGAATCCATGCCCACAGAAATCCATCCAAAGGCAAAGGCAGTGCAAAACATTACCAGATAGCGGTAGCCAATGAAGGGGCAACTCAGCGTACTATAATTCTATGGAGAACAAGGAGTTCTGTATGAAAAACAAACAAATTTTATTTTTAAAATTTTAATTTTATAAACAATGTCAAATAATACGTCAAATAGTACAATAGAAATAAGAAAAGAATGTAGAAAAACAATAAAAGAATGCAGAAAAAAAAGTGACTGAATGATTATTGCTGTATATAAATGATGGCAGTTGAAGTGGGTCTTTTCCAGCACCAAAACAAAGATGGTGGTTAAGCAGAGCATGATGGCATAAGAAGCGTATTTATTTACAGGGCTTCTAAATAAGTAATGTAGCGCACAACTCTTGACAGCATAGCACACCAAGGCGGTCTAGAGCGAAACGAAACAAATGAGCAAACGCAGAAGTTGTCTGGAACGAGGGACCTCTCTTCGGGAAGGTGGTCCAATGTGCAGTAATTCTCTCCTGGCTCTTTTCAGTTTTTTTTCCCTCATTCTCACAGAATGTGCCATATGAAAAAAAAAAACAAACCTGTCCACCAAAACAGCAAAATATATTCAGCAAGGTACTCATTGGTATAAAAAATTATTCAGTATTGCAATTATCGAAAATAATCTTCCCCAGAATACATGGCCAAAATGGCAGTAAATCTCTTCTGTTTTCAATTATCTGTGTAAAATGGTGTCTTCAAACATGACCTCAGACCACGCGCCCCACCATTCCGGCACCATTAAAACCCAGAGTGAAATACTTGCTTTTATTTGAGCAGTGTCTCCATAATTTATGCAAAGGAAACACGGCCCGGCCGATGTAAATATCACGCAAATGTCACATTCATTATGAAACGCATAATAATCCAGATTTGTTGTCATCCCCCCCTGCCTCCCGGCTCAGGTCGGTTCCGTCTTAATGACCTCACGGTTGGTCGGGAAGTTCTCCCTGGACCGATGTCGGTTTGACGCTCGCGTGCCACATTCCCCCTCTACTGGCCCCCCTTCCGAGAGACGTCATTCTTTCTCACCTGGTGCCACGGCACTGGCACCTGGCATCAAGTCCCTGGAACTCCACGCAGTAGGTGATCCATTCTGGGTCCGCTGCGTTCCCTAGTCTCGGACGGCACAGTCGAGGGCCAGCTCAAATGAACCCCAGTTCGGGGACGTGCGCACTCAGGGGTCACGCTCCCTTCTCCCCCCCTGCGTTGAAAGCAAAGCCTGCCGTGTGCCCACCAGCACCAGCTGAAAGGGATCCCCAGCATTTTTCTGGAATGGAGCAGGGTCCACAATTAGCTAAACACAACCTTAATGACTGTGCGAGCCATCTGTTCCCAGCCAGGGTGGAGGGGCAGAGAGGCATCACACCTCTTAATGGGTCTAAATACTCACGTGAAGTGATTAGCCGCTGCTGCCGTGTGATCTCCGAAACTGGTTGGAGGGCTCGGCGGGGGCGAATTTCCATTGTGCGTGACAGCATGTTATGTGGAATTGCTTTCCTCCAATTACCCCCCTGCCCTGCTGACTGAACCCCTAGCAAATGGACTCACCGGTGTGAGGACGAATGGCACTATTCAAAGGCTAAAAATAGAAGGCGGTAAGCCTTTAGTGACCCATGATTGTATGTTTGCCCGGACCCATCTACAGCTGGCCCACCACTGTCTCCTGACCTCCTCAGAACAGCTCAGAGGAAATTTGATGTAAACAAGAAAGAAACTATTCCTATGTGTTGCTTCGGGGGGGTCCATCAGAAGCATCTTACCTACTGGAGCCTAATGGCTGGGGTGGCGGTTACCACGGTATGGTTTCGGTGTTCAAGAAAGATGCGAGGTGAGAAAAAAAACCCAAAATATTGGAATTATACATGCTGCTCATTCAGAATATGGCAGCTGGTCAGCCATTAGCATTCTGAGGCAAAATAAAAGATGAGGAAGGGCGTACAGGCTCTTTAATAAAGCAACAGCTTCATTTTTAACCACAACCGAAAGTGTGCTTTCAATTGATTTCATCCTGGAACCAGAGATATTGATATACTCCATCCTTGTGGAAAATCAATGGAAGGTTTCTTTAGGAAAAAAAAAGTAAATAAATTTTAAAAATCCCGCTGAGAAGCCGGAGGATAAGAAAGAAATGGGATTTCAAATGCTGCACCTTCTAGCTTTATCCTCAGATCTCCCTTCATCCGTTGGTAAATTCTTAATCTGTTTTTAAATTCTTGCTAAATTCTTAAGTTAATTTCTGATGAGTTCATGTATGTTTTGATGATTTTTTTAAAAAATAATAAATTAGAGAATATCAGATCATTGTCAGATCATCAGATCATAGTCAGTGTAGGGGGATCTGCTTCTGACGGTACTGTAGTGATGGGTGGAGCTGTGTCTCTCCCATCACACGTTGCTGTACGTGTGTAAACACTAGAAGACTGGGTCGCCTTTCCTTCATATGGAAACCAACAGCTTTGAAGGTTAATATCCACCCCACCATTAAAGCCTTGACTGTGAAGAAGAGTACTGGGACTTGAGGATGGCATGTGGGCCAGGATTCAACCCAAGGGGCTCGACCACCATCTGCAGGACTTGAATTTGCACTGCCTGCAGGCTAAGTTGCCGGTCAAACTGGTGCCATATAGACCCAGTCCAGCGACCTACGTCTGTGGGCCCACTGTGGTAAGGGTAATACACTCACACATGCTTTTTGAGATTGTGGGCAGGTGTGGGAGGTCTGCTGTTTGAGCTGCCACCTGTGCAGGAAGATTCATCAGATGGTTTTGACATTTCACAAGGTTCTGAGGTGATGGCACCCAGGGGCTGAAGAGGCAGAGGCAGTAGCTGCCAGAACTTGGTGAGTGAGCAGCGTTTTCAAGTGCTGTGGATCGTAAGAACCCAGCTGGTTCACACAACGGCAGAATTGGGCATTCAGGGCCATTTTACCAATTGTGGACCAACCTCATGTTCAGAATGGAGAGGTATTTCATGCAATGGAGTGACTTGGAGGCCAAGGAGAGGTGGACGGATCTCTTTTCATTGCAGCCCCAGGAGGTTTGTACTATTTCCTCCATCCTTGGGTAAATAACACACATCTTTTAATGGATAGAAGGAACCACAAAGCCTATTTTTGGTCAGTGTATGGGGTCCTTTGGGGTGTGTTACTTGTTTTATTGGTAGGTACACTGTGTGAAATATTTATATAAACTTTATTTATTTATTAGCACATCTTAATCATATTCTGATATGCATGACATGTGCATGTGCTCTAAATAGTGTTTGGTCGGTGTTTTATGGTTGTTTTATGTAATGGTGTGATTTAGGTTTTTACTTAGAATAGTGCAAGTTAGTTCTACTGCACGTTTGTTGGGATGGATTTGATCGTGCATCCAGTTATTTAATACTCATTGTTTGCGTTGTTATGCCTTGTTCATCTTGTAGGGATTTCCTACAAGGGGTGTCTGACATGTTGTGAAAGGAAAACGCCCAATCGGTAGGTCAGGGGACTGACCTTCTTCAGCGGTGGAGTTGCCAGGTAAGTGTCTTTGTGTTGGGGAGTAGAACCTTAGGATATAGATTTTTGCTGTCACCAAAACATCATTATTACATATATTATTAATACTTCCTTAGTTAATGGGTTTATTCTGAATGCCTTTAAACCCACTGGACCATTACTAAAAAAACCATGCATTTTGTTGTTACTGTCCAGCCCTCCTGGGCAATCTGGGTAGGGAAATAGAGCCACTAGTTACAGCTTGGAAAGACCATCTTGGTGTATATGGAATTGTTTAGAAGACAAATAAATTGCCATCCAGGTGCTGGCATGCTGATCTTGTTCATCATGACATAGAAAAATGATAAAAGCAATAAAAGTACACAGAAAAAAAATCTTGTCTATCATGGCATGGGGTCCTCAGTTCCTGACAGCACGCAGCACTGGTCTCCCAGCTGCTCTCATCCGGCCTCAACATAAACAGACTACACTTTACCCGAAAAGACAAGATTCAGAAGTGAAACAGCAGGAGTTGACATTAGTTATGTCAGAAATGCCAAAGCAAAGAGATGAGTTTTAAGTCTGGATTTAAAGGCTGAAACAGAAGGACCACACCTGACAAAACCTGGAAACTACTCCAAAGCTTTGGTGGTCTATAGCTAAAGGCACGTCCTCCTACTGTAATCCTATTGATCACAAGTACTTTAAGATAACCAGCATCTGATGATCGAACGCAACACTCTGGAACATAAAGATCAATAATCTCACTAAGGTAAAGTGGAGCAATGCCATTTACTGCCTTATAAGTGAAGAGTAAGATTTTATAATCTACTCTAAACTTAACAGGAAGCCAGTGCAGCTACTTAAGAACCGGCGTCTTATAGTTGTAGTTCTTGGTTCGAGTGACAATTCTAGCAGCAGCGTTCTGTACAAACAGCCCGACATACAGCCTAGTATGGACAGCCTAATAACAAAGCATTGCAGTAATCTATCCTGCTTGAGCCTAAAGCAGGTTCTCAGCATCCCATCTACAAAAGAATCACCTTAGTTCAGCCATTTTTCTCGACTGAAGCACGTCTTAGTAAATGCAATAACATGAGAGAAAGGACAGGGTTATGTCCAGTAAAACACCTACATTTGTGACACATTCGGTACACTTAAAATTGCGTCTGCGAGAGCTAAAGACTAATGAGATTTGGTCACGGGTTGCAGCACCACCACCCACCACAAATACTTCTGGTTTTTAAGCTCTGAGAGATAAAAAAAAAAAAATTACTCATCTACAGTTGAATATTGGTAAAACAACAACATGTGACAGATGATCTGGCTTAAAGGATCAGTATCAGCAACATACTTAAGTGGGATTTGGACCCCAGCTTCTTGTCTCTCACAACGAGACAGTTGTTCTGAGAATGAAAATATAGCATTTGTTCCTTTGTCTAACACTTCGGACGCTCATCTACACTGATGGTATTACCAACATTGTTAGTATTGGTTGCAGGTGCGATAGAGAAAGTGGCAGCAGCTTTAAATGTTGCTGCATCAACAAGGTCTGCACTCATGGTGCTGCTAGCAGGGGTGCTAACTTGCTGAGGAAGCTCAGGACCTGTAGGTAGCGCTTGGCTGTGTCCCAGAGAATTTGACTCACTCTGATTTCGGAACATTTTTGTGTCGCCTGACTCTAATCTTATTGTCTTGCCCTTTTGTAGAAGGGCTAACATTTGTCAGAGAGAAGCGAAGCTCCTTGTGTCTACTAGCCGCTCACTGACTGAAACATAGGACAAGACAGTGGGGAAACCAATGGTAGGAACGCTGTATGTGAGCTGACTTGCATAACTTATTGCGCCCTAGGCAAATAAATTCAGGGAGACCCCCTATGAATTGTCATGTACTACAGTAGGCTTTTGCTGGGGAGAGCAAGTCCAGTCAGAAACTCTGCTTGCGAGGGGGCAGACAAGAGAATCGGAGGTTATGAGAAATGTCGATGCGCAAGAAAAAATCAATGTTCTCCAAAGAGTAAAACGTACCAGTCCGTTCAGGCCAACTTCCAGCACAGGCTCCAGCTATAGTCAGGGCAATGCCTAAGGAACAGTGACGCTAGCAAACCCTTGCCTGGATTTCTGCTTAAATTTGACATTTTTCATCAGAATTAACCAGCATTATAGATCTTTGTTGGAAAAGGTATGTGAACCAATGCTTTCAGTAATTGGTGTGATGCTCCCCCCCCCCACATTTGAACCAACGTTTACGGCCTCCCCCTTTGAAGGCAAAGGATTTGATCGCAGCGAGCCCCCCACCTGAGGCTAAGCCATGGAGAGAGCTAGTCTGGCTGCTTGAGCCCTATGTGGATTCACAGTGACTTGTGGTAATAAATGTCTACATTTCATTTCATTTATTGCTAAAGTCTATGTCAATGTCTAACTACTTAAGGAATCAGAATAGAATAGATTCTTCTGAGGAAACCAGAGGACATTATGGAAGAGCTTACTTGGCCTGGCTAGCTCTGTGAGAAATTTACCATTACTTACGCTTAAATGATTTCTTGCCTCAGCTCTGTCAAACTGAGGTATTGCAAGGAACACCTACATTACTTTTCCTTCCTCTAAGCAATGTATTTGAGACTGTTGGAGCTGTAAATCCTAATTGGAATATGGTCCGGAAAAAAAGATGTAGCTGGTTGTATCTCATCTAGGCTGCTCTAACAAGGACCTTGTATTGGTAATAAAAGGAGATAGATTAGATGGGCCCTGCTTGACAGGTAGGGGCTATGGATTGTCTTGAACAGACCTGGTGAAATGTGTGGCAGCAGCTGGGGACAAGAGCCAAGAATTCCTCTTCAGCATGCAGGAATCCAAGATAAACTACCAAAAAACCCAACAAATCCATGGTTAGTTCAGTGGCACCACCTCTAAGCCTACCCGGTCATCTAATCCTCCAAGCAGCATGAACTAGCATGGGTTTTTTTGCAGTTTATCTTGGATTCCAAACACAACTGTGTGTTAAAGAGGAATTCTTGGCTCTCGTCCCATACAAAAAGGCCAGAGAGGGAGTGATAAAGATCCAAGGCTGTGTGACATTATATTGGCTACATGATCACACTTCCTTCATTAAAAGGAGTAAAATGGGGATTAGTTTTGAAACAATGTTGTTTACTGCATTTATTGCATAACAATTTGCAGCATCATGCAATGCATGAAGTTACCGTCAGACCTCATAGCAACTCTTTAGAGGAAACGACTTGTCAAGCCTCGATAGGTTATACTAATCTAGCAGCTCCAGCTCACTGGATCGCTGATGTTTGTATGAATAACCCATGGTCTCATGTGTCTTTTGTCCACTAAAAATGTTATCTGCTATAGAGATCCATGTATTATCCAGGATTTGCAGAATTTTTTGCACAGTGAAGGCTTTAAGGAATGGCGAGACAAAACCCCATCTGCAGCTGCCGTTGACCAAGTCGCAGTTCAAGTTCACCCACAAAAGAGCCGTATGGGAAGCATGTGATGGATTTTTCTCTTCTTCTTTCCCTTAGCCGAGTCTGGAGGAGGTTCTGTCACTGCATGGCTTCAGATTTGAGGCTGAGCAGGACCCTTCTTTACACACAACAGCAAGTTATAGTTAAAATGAGGCTGGTTTGAAGGCTTTCATGGTGCTCGTGTGAGATCTCCGTGGGCCTTATTTCACCCTCACCTGGTGTTGGATGGATCTGACAGGCAGATTTGTGTTCAAAACAGGCCCCATTGTGAAACTTTCCATATGGTGTTTCTTCAGCCACGTCTATGTCCCACTGTTCAAATTCTAAAGTTATTAACCAAGCACAATCCTTTTGAGCAGATAGTCATTTAAAATTGCTCTTCTAATTTCAAATAGCGACAGATACATCCATTCTTGTGTGTAGACTTGAAATTTTAAGAAGCCCGGTCTGAGTCCCAGAAAGCATCTTACTCTGTATCCTTAAGCAGGGTACTTTACTTGAAAAGTACTAGTAAAATGTCCAGTTGTACAAATAAACTAGTGATTCTTGTCTGACCCGCTTATTAAATTTTATCAGAATGAGACGTTGTTGCCATCTTTGTTTACTCCACAAGGGATTTTGGAGCAGGGGATTTTTTTCCCACATATTATGAACACCAGAATCACCCAGCAGTGGCTTTCATGTTCTCGGCAGGAAGCTTTGAAGGTCTTAGTACTGATATGTACCACTTGGAGAGTCTCTCACTTCAGAACTCTGAAGGTCACTCTGAACAGCCTTTACTTTTGCAAACGCCGAAATGTAAATAAGGATTCATTAATGACGTTCATCTATAAAACATGTTCATACGCTGTATGGCTATTTTCGCGTTGAGAGATTAAAAAAAAGCCATTCCACGGACAAATAAAGCCCCGTGTTGGTTACCTAGTGTTTGATCTTATTGTAATTTTCATCATACTACAAGGTGTGAGGGAGCAGCACATCACCCCAATCTGCCAAAGGGTATCTAGTCAGGGAGCCATTATCCATGCATTGATGGCCCAAAATGACTGCTACAGATCGGATTAGAATAAGGACATTACAGATGACCAAATGATTTTAGATTTAATTACCGGCACCGATATGTATCACCTAAACCCCCTTCTCCTTCTACTGGGTTTGAAGTTTCTCCACGTTACCAAAAGCTGTCTGATCAGGTTCTACAAGGGTCAGCAGTTCCCCTCTTACCCCAGCTCTCAATTTGTTATCCAAAAGTCATTCTGGACAGGAAAGTGATCCAGAAGCAAATGATTTACACGCACTCTTGGCAGGTGGCGTTATTTTCTATGCAAATGATCACTTTAATGAATTAACTGGAATTCGGAATATGACGGAAAGCTGCGGCCTCGGGGTTAGGGACAGGGACACGGACACGGAAATTCCTGTGCCGCAGGTGATGGGAGCAATGTTGGCAGGACCTGGTGCAGGAGACCCAGGACTTGAGGACCTCGTGAAACCTTAAAAAAGTAAAACGGGTTCCCTTTGCACCTTTTACTCTGCCATAATATGACTGCTTTCTGCGCAAAAGGCCGACAGACCCGCAGCAAGAAAACTAGACTTCTGCTTTGAAGGTTCACAGCATCTCAAATCCTGTGACCAAAAGGACATTTTCTCAGATTTCTCATCCGCTTGTTCGGTTTAAGGGTTTTCCTTGCACGTCCTCTAACTGTAGGGGTGACAAAAAGTCCAGTTTGAAAGAATGGGAACCACGGAAGATACATATTAACATGGACTTAATATGAGTCATGTGAGCAGCTATAATTCTTAACTGTTTGCTATTAATTGGAATTCGACGTTTTGAGTTCAGTATATAGTTGCATGGGATTGACATTTAAAAAAACAATAGAGACCGCAAAAAATATGCAGCTTAAAAAATGATTAAAAGAATAGATATTTGTATAGCGTTTATTTTTGCCCTTTAAGCGTGTCAAGTGTAACTTTATCCGTATGACGACGTGTAAACCGTTACGAACGCATCGAGTGATAAACATGCTATTTACACGCAGCGTATCCCTTTACCTACTGGATGCCAGAGTATCCGACAAACAAGGAACACCTACAGTATGTCAGCGTAACACAAAGCTCAGGGCATTAAAACAAGGGGGCAAACAGTCACGTGAGATGATAAGAAAAACATCGTAGGCGTAAGTGGTGCAGTTTTCAGCTAATGTCGAATATACTGCAGCAATTTAAATATTTTAAATGGCAATTTCAAGAAAACCTCGCCATGGTCTAGCTGATGACCGCACTTTATTATTTATGTGGAAACTTACAAACTGGGAGGCCTGAAATCCAGTTGTGTTTCTTTGGTTACACTATGCGACTGCTTAAGGATCCCCTGCACCACAACACGGACTGAAAGCGTTTTGGACGTTTACATCATTTATAATACCGTATTTCCCAGAAACCTTCCCGGGGTGGAAACCAGTGCCATGTCTGGCGTGCTGTGGAAACGCTGGTGAGTAAAGTGGAAAGAACTTAACCCTTCAAGAGGCTGTTTTAATAAAATCACTTAAAAAAGCCTGGACGGTTAAAATGAAACAAGAATTACATTAAAGCATCATATCCTACTGGGATGTGGAGAACTATGGGTAAATGGGTTCTTAGAAAATCATAGCCTAACTTCACGCAAACCTTAAGCTAGTACTAAAATAAAAACAAAAAAGTCGTTACAGAAAAACACGTTTCTTTAACACGTAATAAACAACAACCAGAAATGAGCTTTTCCTTGAGACCGTCTGCAAAAAGGAACTTACAGGCACAGATCGATAAATTATCTCTGGTTAAGACAAAGGCAAAGCCAGCTTTCCGAAATGCTTCTCTTCTACAGAACACAAATTTTGACGATACTTATACAGGGTGTAAAACTAACCAGTAGCAGTTCTTACTGTTCACACTCGATCAAAACAGGCAAATCATTACAAATGGTAATTCTATCCATCCATTGATCCATCCATCCATTACGGTTAACTGCTCAACCCCGGTCAGGGTGGTCCGGAGCCTAGGCTACGAAACTACACCCCGCATGAGACATCAGTTCATCTGAGAGTGGCCACACACTCATATCTACACACATCCACATGCTGTTGGCAAATTACAGTGAACAGTTAGTGTGAAATGCATGCCTTTGGACTGTGGAAGAACAACTTTTTAGATACACGGTGAACCTGCAAACTCCACACAGACCGACACCAATTTGAATCCACACGTTTTACACACTATGAGGCAGTAGAGCTACTCACCCCACCACCGTACTACCTCCCCAATGTAAATTCTATTCACATAAAATCAAAACTGAGCTAAGAGATAGACAAGACGGAAGGACATTTCTGATTTCACATCTTGAGCATCATCTCTGATGTGTTTTCGCGTGACCGCACTGTCCGTCTGGGTGACCCACGATTCCAGAGTGCAGGTGTCTGGGATGTGTTGTTCAGTGTTGTTTCTGTAGCCGCAGGTTAACTCGATGATTCTGAATTGTCACAAAAGACACCCTTTACATACACACTACAGCACAAGGTATAATCTTAATCTGAACTTAATTCTCCTGCCGAGCTACTTCGACTGGTACAGGCTACTGCAATGCTGAACTCAACACTTTTGTGGTCCTGAAAGGACGGAATGGACCAAAGCCAAGTCAACCGTGTAACAGGGGACCAAGGGGACACATAAGCAGTCTTGGATATAGAGTAGCTGTTCTTGCAGAAGTATTTAAAATGCAATGAAATGCTGTAAAGGCCATAATCAAAAATATAATACAGAATGAAGCAGCGCTGTCCTTCATTTATATTTTGCTTGACAGTCACTGCAAGTCTTTCCTTTTTGTTTGTTTGAGGGATACAGTTTTCTCTTTAAACAACCACTTTAGCAGGTCAGTTAAACACTTTTCCAAAGACACGACTGAAAATGAATGAGCTCGGTATGGTTAAGGTCCTTCTCTCTGTCCACAGCCTGAACTGGTTGACCGGATCTTACGGCCGGAATACATCTGCATAGCGTCACCTCCGTTGTCTTGTTACGTGTGTAGAAAATTACTTAAGACTAGTGGTGATGTCCAAAGGATTGTCCAGATCCAGAGGCAGACCCTGCCAGCTGCTAATCCTTGCTGTATGGATTTGTTTTAATATTCAGCGATATAAATGGGGGGGATTCAGGTTATGCTGAAGTATGACGGCATTTGCTTTGCGTATAACTAACGGAATAGAGGTTCTTTGCACATATGGAGCTTGTCTGGGGTTCGTGAAAAAGCTGGCACAGATTTGCTCTGACATGAACCAGTCTGTGTTCCAGCCAATCCCCCCGATTGGGCTATGGAGTACGACAATTGTTCTAGGCAAGGTTCCCATTCTTGAATACCACCACCCTCACCATACTTACTGGAAAATATTTGTGCTCCAGACGGATGCATGTTTAAATCTGTTCCCTGAGAAAGTCCCAATGGAGCAGTGTAAGCAAAGCTCTAGGGCCCTTCCGTGTACAGAGTGAAAACATTATTGTTTGCAAACAGCTTCTCTTGAGAAGCCACTGGTGGCCAACTGTTGCTTAGTATTTGTGAGGACCTGACAGAGGAATCAAGTGCAGTCATAGTGAGAACTGTGTTGTGAACATGGACTATTCAAAAAACACTATACATAGTTTCCATAACTAAACATACGGTGCAACATATTAATCACTCTAATGCATGTTTGAAAAGTTTAATACAAAACACAAACTTAAAATTCTGGAACTTTGAGTGCTGTGTGCGCTCTTTTTGGGGTTGATGCACGTTTAATTTATTTGCTTGTAGCACAGTGAAAAAATATTCCGCCCGTCATTTTTAAATTACTTCATTTATTTAAGGAATAAAGTTACCCAACAGCAAAGTCATGCACCTGAAAAAGTAACAGCCTCCTTAGTTACTCGATTAACCAATTGACTCATTTTAGTTGACGATTAGATTCATCTGATCGAGCATAACCACATTTGACTGAAGCCAGCCCTGTTGAACCTAAACTTCATTATACATTAAACCTTATCATGAAAGTGAAATAGTCGCCACAAAGGTTCTGTAAGAGCGCTATCACAGTCAAAGGAAGTTCCAGAACAGAAAGAAAGTTGTCAAAATATATTAGACTGGAAAGGGTTACAAAGCTATTTCTAAGGCTCTAGGACTCCACCACAGTGAGAGCCATTATCTCCAAATGGTGCATTGAAACTGTAGTGAAACTTCCCAAGACCGGCCAGTCTGGTAAAATTCTCCTAAGGTGCAGCAACAACTCATCCAGAAAATCACAAAATATCCAACAAGAACATTCAGGCAAAAATGGGATTCATGGGAAAGTAGCAAGGTGGATAGCACTATTACCCAGGAGTAACAGTGTTCATCTCACATCTGCAAAAAAAATTCCTGGATGAACCCTGAGAAATTTGTTATAAGGTTCCGTGAGGAGATGAGTCAAAAGTGGAATTCTTTGGATGATACAGGTCCCATTATATCTGGCATAAAGCAAATACAGTATTCTAAAGTAAGAACACCAAAGCAACAGTGAACCCTGGTTAGTAGTGTGCTGGTGTGGGGAGGCTTTGCTCCCTCAGGACTTGGGCCACTGGTAATTATTGAAGGAGCCACAGAAGAGGAGGTCCGGTCAGCCACCCTAGAGCTGAAGCTGCAGTATAATTGGGTTATGCAGCAACACAATGCTCCAAAACACAGAAGTAAGCCTACATCTGAGAAGAAACAAAGCTGAAAATTTGCAAAGTCCTGACTCGAACCCAGTAGAGATGCTGTGGCAGAACCTGAACTGAGCAGTTTTTGGATAAAAATCCAAGAATGTGTCGGAATTAAAGCAGTTCTGGAAAGAGGAGCACGCTAAAATTTGTCAACAGTGACTTGAAAGAATGATCGTGAAATTACAATAAATACTAGGGGCAAATACTTTTTTTCATAGTTCAATATTCATTGATGTCATAACTGCATTCTTTTGCTACATCTTAGCCATAGAATCCAGTGAGTGCAGGGCACCCAAATAGGTCACAATGTGCATTCCATTCAGCATAGACTCTAAAGGACCAGCTATGTGTGTATGAAGTTACCCACCACAATAACTAGAATAGTGCTTGACAAAAACAGGAACTTCAAAAAAAAAAAGGATGAAGTTTCTCAAACCATTTGGGTCCCAATATAGCAAACTTCAGGTTACAAATCTGTGTCCTTGATCACCTCATTAACTGCGGTCCTGTGGGAAAGTGTTGGATCGTATGAAAGCAAACACAAAAGCAAGCCATGCTTAGGGCCTACAGTTGCCACCAGTCCTTCAGAGAGCCGAAAACAGAAATAAGAAAAGAGAAGAGCCGAGGGAATCTCGGCCTTTTCTGCGTGGCTGCTTGTGGTGCAGAGGTGGGCACGTAGGCAGAACAAAGGCGCTGGAATGCTGGGTTTAGTCTGCACAGGGCTTTACTGCCAAATTAAAATGGAACATAGTCCCTTTTGAAGCATAACCAAAAGGCTCGTGCAAAGGCAACCAAAAACAGTCTAACAAAAAACAGCCATGATGTCATCAACCAGGCCCCTCTTGGGAGCCCTCCTGCTCCCAGCCAGTCTTCTCCAGCAGCCCATTGAAGTCCTCAAACCAGCTCCTCATAAAGACCTTACTTGGTGTGGTTTCAAGTGTCGGCAGATGATCTTCATTAAACCCTTTGAGGGAAGGCAGAGGGTGGGCAGAGGGTGGGCAGTAGGTAGCTGCTAATCAGTTTTAGCCCCACCCCCTGCCATCATTTCCCCGCCCACCAGCTCCCAACTGTGTGTTTGGGCGACTCGGGCCCTGTTTTCCATCCGGTGCCGTATGAGCATAACTGGCATGATGGAGGATCAGCTTCGAAAGGCTATTTCTAAAGGGCTATTCAGAAAGAATCGAAAGCTTTCAAAAACGTATTACTCAGTAACCGAGTGCCATACGAACATGTGGTCTAAATCGATGTGTAGTTACTCTGCTTTCTCCTGATCTCGGCGCTTCAAACTTTTACGCATTTCTCTCTCAGTAACTTGGCTACTGACTAATAAATGTATGAAAAAATGTACAGCTTTTAGTCACTGTATATAGCACAGCGTACAGACGGCTTAAAAATGCAGGACGAGGAAAATGACGACGGCTCCGTCCCCCTCCTGAACAGGCCGTCCGGAATTCGCACGTTCTATACCCGCCTGCTCGGTGTCCTTTCAGCCGGCCGAGGTGCGCCGCGCAAACCAAACCGAACCAGCAGAGTGCTGAAAAATCGGATCGTCTGGTATCTGTCCTTCCGCGCATTGTCGCCAGTGAATTTGAAAGGGGAACACGGGCATTTGCTGTAAATGAATTTTTTTCTGGCCCTCCCTGATAGCGGGGCGACGAATCCCTACCTGCCTCTGCAAAGGGGCTCACGGATTTTCCATAGGAATGCAAATTAGGGGGATTGGTGAACAATTATCTTTCCAATGAAATTATGTTATCAAACAACACAGACGAGATGAGAAATTAACAAGGACCACATAAGCAAATGAGAGCAGACATGCTTGTTAGATTTTTTTTTTATGGGATTAAAGGCCTCCTTTGAACACACACCACCATGCGGATCTGCGTTTAGCGCATCGGGCTCTCCTACAGATCTGCCGGTGCTGGTTCCTGCTACAGATGAAAGGCGCAACGTGCACGTTATCACAGACGTGCACATTTGGTTTGGCAGTCTGGGTAGGTGGGGGGTGGTTACAGGGGGATGTTTCCCAGATATCTTGCAACGTTTGCCGTTCGAGACTCTCAGTCGCCGTGTCCCACCTTCCCATGCAAATCACAACCCCCCCCCCCTCCCCTCCCCGGGGTCCTTGTAGCGCAGAGACGTNCCGTGTCCCACCTTCCCCTGCAAATCACAACCCCCCCCCCCCTCCCCTCCCCGGGGTCCTTGTAGCGCAGAGACGTGTTGATGGTAGAGTATCGGTATCCGTGCTTTTAATTGACTATCGCAAAGCAAACGCGGGATTTCCAGGTGGCCCCACATTGCTTGCCTGTCAGACTGCACAGGCTGCACACACACACACACACACACACACACACACACACACGCGCGCGCACAGTACCACCTCTTCCAGTCTCTTCTATTACCCTTCCAGGGTCAGGAAGATATTCTCTGCTAGGTAAAGCTCATATTTACATCTTTTTTTCACTCAAGATGTTGTCTCTTTGTTGCAGGAGTGTGTAGAAGTGTGTTCCTTGTTTTTACCACAACACACTCCAACTGGCCTCGACACACTGCATGTTAACAGTGTCACTACACACCTGCTGCAGGTTAGAGCGGCCAAAGTGGCTGAGGGCCTGTTGACCTGGTGTGGGAGAGTCAGTTATATCACACATCCAGAAACGCAACCTGCTGTTTAACGGTAAAAGAAAATGGTCTGTTTTGATTTTACGGTAACTGTCAGACATCCCGTCCTGAGCGCGTTTTCCCTCCTCGTGGAACAATGAAAGTGAAGAAAATCACTATACAAAGACCGTCTCGGTGTGCATTTTACCGCAGGCTAAGAGCACTTTTGGTGACAGACGGATCTGGTGTGCTGAAGTCCAAGACGTCAGGAAGGGTCGGACACGACCGCCCAACTGAACGAATAGTGCTGTACAGTTCGCTGAGCTCGTCTTTGACGTTCCAGCAGCAAACGCAGTGACAACTTTACACTCTTGGCAGGTAGTAGGGGTTGGCATTTAAATATTAGAAACCTGGTTGCCGGCGGACAGTGACGGGAAGGAAGCGTTTGTGCACCGACTTTTGTAAACACGCAAACCCCCTTGTCTCATTTCCCCGGCTGCGACGTACATAACTACGTTCTCACAAGTTAGCATTTGTGCAACACGCAACCCGGACCTTTGCAACAGCTCTTCTACTGAGCAGTTCAAGATCAAAATGACATTATTACAACTAGGCCTGAAAAGATTAAAAAGTACAGAAAACCCTCCCTATATATACACACCCTATATATACAGTCCTGTGCAAAAGTGTTAGGCAGGCAGCTTCAATGTGTGTTGAGAAGTACAGGTCGATTCTTATGTACCATCAGGGAGGTTTCTGGTTGGTCCCAAATTCATTGTGCAGCCTGAGAATGACCTCAAACACCCAATCTCAGTCATACACAACTATCTTGAGCAACAGGTGGTCTGGTCCCCACAGAGCCCTGATCTCAACACGGTCAAGTCAGTCTGGGAGAACATGCAGAGACAGTCAAAGTGTGCAGAACAACTGCGGCCAGTTTGGAAGAACCTACCAACCTCTACCTTAAACTGCATGCAAGTTTGCATAAGAGAATTGATGGTGTTTTAAAGGCAAAGGGTGGTCCCACCAAATATTGATCTGACTGAGGTTTTTTTGTCTCCTGCACTTTTTAGAAGGTTTACTGATTAATAAGTATTCATGGCATTATTTCTGGAACCGTCCTCGCTTTATAGCATTTTTCCCACAGGTGCCTAACACTTTTGCAAGGTACTGTACATACTATAGTATGCAGCCTTTAGCAAAAGTCCCACAGTTGAAATGACTCCCGTCCACTTTGTTGTTAAAACCAGATGATCTTAGGCCCAAACAACCGGTAATAAGGTGATCAAATCCGTGGTCAATTGACGTGTTTATTTGTCAGTGAAGAACTGCATGGGGGGTCAGAGCTTCCAGTTTCATCAGGCAAAATCCAGTGCAACATCGAGATGAATCCCGGCCTAATTTGAAGGAATATTTATGTTGTTTTCATGCCTTTAAAAGCGAGGGCCTCAGACGTGCGTCGGCTGCACGGTGAGATCAGTGCTTAGGAACCCCTCGCCAAATAATTCGATAAGGGCTAATTTCTGTAAAGGTCTTCATTTTGGAGCACTGTTTCCCCGAGAGCCGGTTCCGCTTCCGAAGCGATAATCTGTCCTGGGATAGATAAGGCAGCTCATCAATGGCGAAAGGTCAGCCGGTCCGTCAAATGCTCAGCTTTTCCAGAGGAGCAGGATAAAGACAGATACCGCATATTATAGTCAGGTGTGAGACAGCTGGGAACATCCAACGCCGGTGTATTTTTCCAAGATAAACTCACAGAAGCCTTCCTATAAACAAAACGCAGACACTGCTGCGAATCAGTAAGTCATTTAATAGCTGCCCAAATTAAATTTTGTTTAGACTGTAAAGGCAGTTTATTTTAATATTTATTGGAAAGAATCCCTTTTCTCACAAATCTGGAAATGCTAAATATCATCACACCATTGAACAAAGTCATAAGCAGCGGTGGTTCAGAGGTGGGCAGTCTGCTGTGCTGCGCTGAGCTGAGCAATAAATAAAGTCATAATGTGAATCCCAACGTCGACCAAAGTTGGGATTGTAAAATACAGAAAATGAGGTAATGTGGTGGTGGCATTTTGCCTGGTGCAAGAAGTGACCGACACAACAGCGGGAGGATTTGCTCTTTTTATTTCACTGTCCCCACAGCAAAACTCGGAATAACAGGCCGGATGAAAAGAAACAGAAATAGAGACGGTTATAAAAGGAGCTGCTAGTTCACGGGTGATGAGTGGCGGACAGTTTGCTCCGAGGGGCAGAGCGGCTGTGTTGGTTCTTTGCCAGATTTCAGTGGCGGATCCCAAACTCGGGCGAATCCTGTGAGTGACACCAGACAGTCATGCAGGAATTGGACTCTGACTGTCATCAGATTCTGTTTTCACCATCGTGGAGCTACTCTTCAGCTCAAAACGTTTTCCTTAGAGGGCTGTTTCACATCTTATTATTACCAGAGTAATTCATTTACGAAACTACCACACGCTCTGTACAGTCAATAGCCAGACAGATGATGTACATCTTTCACAGTTTTCATAATGTACTGTTTTTAGGAAGCATAAAGGATATTGGATTCTCATACAGTCACACCCTTTTCCGTCAGTTCAGTTTAACCATGAATTCCATTTAGTCCCCCCTTTTTCCAGTTATGGGGCATTTCTCTCCGTTGTGGCCCCGACCCACGGCTACTGGAAGCTCAACTTAGAGGTGCTCCAAGACAAGGAGTACAGAGACAGCTTTTATGATTCTGAGTCTGGATTTTTAACCCTTGTTTGCTGAGTGGTAGGTGGGGGGTCAAGGCTAAGACCCTCACCATTAATTATTGCATCTGAAAGGCCACTTTGCAATGGCAGGGTATTGCTCAGCTTGAGGGGGAGCTCCACAGAATGTAGGCCTGCTACAACAACAGAGCGTTTTTTTTTTCATCACAATAGGGCATGGAAATAAAAGGCACTTTGCGGCTGTTGCATGAACAGCAGGACTTTTTGATGAGTGCCAGGGTTAAAGAAGTAGAGGAGAAGGAGAAGCGAACCTCCTATCTTTAACAAAGTGAAGGAGTTGAAATGCAAAGCATTTCTACAGATGCCAGCACGAGGAGTCCTTCTGTGACACAGCCGAGATGTTTGAGGTTGCATCTTGTTTTTGCAAAAAATCCTTTTAAAGTTAGGGAAACAGAATCAGTAAGGAGAGGAGCCTGTTAGGAAACGTAACAATGTGGAATTTGAACCTGGTTTGAGGGGGAATCCCCTGGGTGGAGAACCAAAAGGTCTTTCTAGAATTAGTCGGCCTGGACCAGGAGAAAATGTTTGACCGAGGTGACCACCGCTTCTTATCTATGACCTTCTTTACATTGGGCCGCTGGTGGCTGCTGTTCGTGCTCATGCCAGAATCGATGGCCTGCTCTTGACAGGAAGCATGTCCGGTACACTGACAACATCAGATTGTTTGTGTGCTTGGACCAGTCCCTCGGTCAGGCACTAGACCTGGTTAAGGCATTTGGGGGTGCCTCCAGCGCTGTGCTGAACTGTACGTTGCTTATCAAGCACTCCAGCAGCTGGAAAAATCAGCAGCCGGTTTTGTTTGATGTGAATGCCATCTCAAAGTACTTTGGGTCAACTTCCACATAGAAGGTACCACTAGGGCAAACCGGGGAGAAAACCTGGCAAAATCAAATGGAAAATGGGATTGTCAAGGACCAGGTCCCTTTCCTTTATAGAGAAAAGGTTAACCCTGAAGGCTGACATCTTCTCAACATTGCTGTACATAGCGTAGATGTACTTCTTGCCCCACTCTTTATCCTGAGGAAAGATGTTTTTGATCTCATCTGTGGGAGTAGTATGAATCCATTTGGAGGGAAGTCATGTAGCTTCCAAAGGAGAAGTGCGGGAATACTTGTCTGTCATGCACCTGAAACTGGATTACCTCTTCTTTTCTCTCAGGTTTGGTTTCAGCAGAGGTACTGGGCGCTCTGTTGGGGCTCAAGGACAGCATGTGAACCAGGATCCAACTCAAGGGGCTTATCACCTGGACTTGAACTGATGCTGCCTGCTGGGTAGGTTTCCAGTTAAGGAGACAATGTACAGGTACCACCTGTCTCGCCACTCATTTTGCCCACAGACCCGCTATAGCAAGAGGATGACTCTTGGACACACTGTTTGAGACTGTGGGCAGGTGCAGGAAGTCCGGCTCTTGGTCAGACACCTGAGAAAGATTGAGCTGCAGATGGTCTTGATGTAGAAAAAGGTCTTCAGAGGATGGGATCCTGATCCCCAGAAAGAAACAGCTGCCCAAAAGTGGCTGGTGGTCAGTGTCACCAAGCAGGTGCTGTGGAACACGAGATTGCAGCTGGTCCAAACAGTGGCAGACTTGAGTATCTAGAGTGTCATGTATAAAATTTGGGCAAACTCACATTTAGGCTGGAGAAGGAAGCCATGTCGTGGGGCTGCTTGGAGGCCAAGGAGAGATGAAAAGGCCTCTTTCGACTGTAGCCTCATCGAGTCTGTGCCATTTCTCCCATCCTGGGTAGGTAGCACATGTCCTTTGACACACGAAGTGTAGCATGACCCCTGCGAAATATACTAATATGCATATAAACCTTTTTTTCACATTTTAACATTGTAAAAGTTTACACAGGTTACCCTGCATGTATTACATTGTATTTTAAATTATTGTTCTTTGTTGGGTTTTACGGTTTTCTTGGAGTAAAATGTTTTTTTTTAGTTTGGTAGCTTACTGTAGCAAACCGCGTTTCCTTTTTTTAAGTTAGAACCACATTTTATTTGTCTCGACGATGACTGTGTTCCATTGTCTACACTTGTGAGACTTAACCAGGATTTTACACATTATTTTTTTATGGCAGCCATGACAGTTTTTAATTATTTATTGTCGTAAACTAATAAAGAGTTTTAAAATGGATGGAGACATCGATATGTCTGATCCGTCATGAGAAGAAAAAAATCAAAACGCTGTACTTTTTAAAAAGACACGTTGGTAAGGAGTACAGTACTGAACTATTTGAAAATGGCACGCATGACGTGCTGTACTGTGGCCAGATAACAAAACAAAAATATCGACAACTGTGTGAAATCTCTCTACGGTGGAATAAACACTTAGCAATGATCCGACTTATAACCTGGCTGTCAGTCTCTTTTGAGGATGACCTGTTCCCTCTCCTTCAAGAGTGAGGAGCTCAGCGAGAACCTGTGCATCAAATCACCGATCTTCCACATTGAGAGCTGAGATGGTTTGGCCATGTTTTTTTAAGGATGCCACCTCTCCGATTCCCTCTCGAGTTACACCAGGAACATCCCATTAACAAGAGACCCGGGGCAAACCCAAAATACGTCAAAGAAATTATGTCTCTCCGCTCGCCTGGGAATGCCTGCGGATCCCCTAGGAGGAGCAGAGACTATTGCAAGAAGGTCTGGGCTTGTCTTGTCATCCTGCTCCCATCGCAACCCTCACTAGGACAAAGAGACAGGGGATTGACTGAACAGTAAGTAGCTTATGATAGTTATTCTTTCTGGTCAAGTGTCAACTAAATGTACACTTTATACAACAGTCTGCCAGAGACAGCAGTTTTTTAATATTATAAAACCAGGTTGTCAGGTAACAGATTCACGATCCGTCGTCCAAACCATTTAAAACGCGAAAAATGAGCCGCTGTTTCACAGCGTCTAGACAGAAGACTTGCAGTCTGTCCCTTCACATGTAGTCTGTTCTTTGGATGAAATGGGGAACAATCTTTTCCTTTGCACTTATATTTGTTCATTTAGCCAAAGCTTTTCTCTGAAGTGACTTTCGACGATTTATCCAGTTACACAGCTGGATCTTTTTACTGTATCCCTTCAGGATGCTAGAGCACGAGGTGGGATTTGAACCTATAATCCCTCCACCACCTGCTTTACACAACAACAATGCCAGGCAGCAGCTTGTTGCCAACTGCTTGCTTATTCCTCAGTTTTGTCCTCCAGGGTTATGTGCCACTCAGGGTCTGTCGCTTACAAGATGAAGGGTCCACCCTCGTGAAGGTCTCGTGGGGAGACAAGTCTTCTCGAATGTGAAATTTAACCTGGAATCGTTCTTTTTGCAGAAAAAGTTTCAGTTTGCTCCGAGTTCCTGTCACTCTGTGCATCATGTTCATTGCCTCTAATGAGGGCCAAGACCGGCCGCGCAGCTCTAGCGCTCCTCGTGCAAAACAAGTTCAAGGTCTTCGATACACAACTGGACCCACAGCGGGACCACTGGACACCGTCACAGCCGACGGCCTGTCTGCTGCAGTTAGAGGGTCAAGACTTGCAGTAGGTTGTAAGAAGGTGGACCCCCATATATTACCTCATGACACCACACACAGCTTGCCGTGACAGGCAGGGTGGCGTCGCTACGTTGGATCATCCCACTCGCTCAGCACAGCTTATACTAAGGCAGAGTCTAGGTGGATGTGTAAACCAGCTTACACGCTGGACATGACACAAGACCTTTTCAGTTTGGCCACACACTCGCACATCCATTCACTCGCACCTTCACACGACTGGCAATTCAGAGTTACAGTCCTGCTGAATACACGTCTTTGGACTGTGGTAGAACACCAGAGCAGGGAGGGAAAATGGTAAATTCACACGCGGGGTCCATCCTATGTCCGATCATACAGCCCGGGCGCTATAAGGTAGCTGCACTACTGGAAAGCTGCAAGGTTTGCTAACCATGCTGCAGTAAATCTGATGCTAAATAGTGTGTAAAGTCCAAAAATGAATGTTTGCTATCAGATTCTTCATCCAGACTGTATGGATTTCCCATATGCAAACGGCCCTACAGACTGATGAGTTTATAGGAAATCTTTAGTTTCTCTTTCTCATTATCGGCAGCTTTTCTTCAGTCTGTTTAGAATTTATGTGGTAAATCAGAATTAATTGCAAAAGTCACTTTCAGTGAAGGAAGTTTGATTTATATGTTCCAGACTTCAATCTGGCCCAACACTGGGGGACGCGCAAGTGGCTCAGTTTTCAGTGCATGATGTTGTTTTCCCTTTTAGGGTGTTTGGTGCTGCTGCTTTCTTGGAAACAGAACAGATTTATTTTCATGGGTTTTAGAAATTGGAAAGCGGCACTAGAACATGACCAGGGGCTCCAAAAACACGCTTGCAGTGAAGGTTATTTTGCAAGCTTCAACCGCGCGGAGCGAATTGTGTGGACGGCAGGGATCGGGAGAGACCGCGGTGTCTCCGCTCGGCCCTCGACGGATCCAAAAGAATTGATTGTCGCATTAAAAATTTAGGTGATGTCAAATTTTTAGCAGTCAATGAGCTTCCTCTTTCTGGGGATCAGAAAACACCGAGCAGCCAGCCTGAGGAGGGATGTCCAGCTGCAGGGCTTTTTGTTAAGCTGTTTAAATACATAATGGAAAAAAAAAATCAATACCTCGCTGGTATCGCTTCAGCTATGACCAAAATAATGCAAAATACACTTCCAAAACCGTCTTGAATGAAGCAATCGAAACTTTAGCCTAAACGCTTCTGAGAGATGCGAAAATAAAGTGTGAGACTGCTGACTCAGCGGCTTTCTGTCTGAACGGTGATGGCACGAGGGATTAGTGCCGCATTAAAAATCTCTGCTGTTCGTTCCGTACGCGATGCTGGGCCAGAAGAACATCTGATCGGCTTCCAAGTGTTGGAGTAGTTGGATGAAGACTACATTACCACGGAAACGGCGAAGCGCCTCACTCAGACAGGATTCGGTGTGGATAATATTAAAAGATTTTGAGTCGGCGTTGTGATGGAACATCGGTGAGGAGCGGGATGAAAGGCAGCGTTCAGGCTTTGCTGCAACGTCGGCTAGGCAGGCCACCAACAGCTCCATCTCTCCGTCTCACACAGCTGGTGGCGAGACATCGTACACTCTACACGGAGGAATTTGTCAGTGAACTTTCTAAAAAAAAGTTCATGTTGTTAAAATGCCGACTACTTACTACATAGATGAGTACAGCGATAAGTACAATGAAAGCCATTTGAATATTTTCAAATGTTTGAACACAACCAGGCTAGTTTTCAACGCCAAAATATAGTTTCACTAATTCACTAACTGTCAGCAACCCCCCCCCCCCCCCACTCCAGCTGCCTCTCCAAAAAGTCCTGTGGCCCCCTGCGGTCATAGTGCTGGAGTTTTTTTAGAACAAAATTACCTGTGGAAGCGTGTTTAAGGTATATATTCTTCCATTTTACATTCATATTTACTTTCCTAAATTTAGCAGATGCTTTTCTGCAAAGTGACATGCAGGAAATAAAAGTACATTATAGAAGATAAAGAGTGACAGAAGCAGAGCCGTGATTCTTAATATTGCTGTTTTTTAGCAGCACGCATTACACAAGTAGCCTCTTAGGACACTGATAGAGAGGTAGTGCAAGTTTATGGAGCACACAGGAGATCAGGAGATAAGTGCACCCCAAGAAGATGCGTTTTGCGAATCGTCTAGAATGCTGAGAGGGGTTCGGCAGTTACGAGAGAGAAAGGACGCTCGATCCACTACATGAAATTCAAAACCAAGAACCTTCTGGTGTTTGATTTCGGATCTCCCATGAACGAGACCACTAATCTGCCAGAGGTATAGGACCAAGGTTTTAAAAGAAAGTTTTATATTGAAGGGGTGAACTGGTATGACCAGTCAAGTCAGAAGTTTGTCTAGGTCACAGAAAAGTCAGACCCCCAAAGACCTTCACCCTTGAGCAGAGCTGAGAGCTCAGATGGCCCTTCCAAGTCTTCATGACAGATTGCTCACTCTATACCTCTATATCTGCCAAGCTCAAGCTCTATTTGTCTGTTTGTTTGTTCTTTATGCATGGCCTTATTTTTCAAGTCATGGATCTGAAGGTACTTCTCACCCTAAGTGAGGGTTTTGCATAATAACACACAGGAACACACATGCACACAGTACTACGCACATTAGTGACATCTTCCTCAAGGCAGCTAATTTGTCAAGATGAGGATAAGTGGGCCACTTCACGCACACGTGCACACACACACACACAGCATGACACTCATTTGAGAAATGCCAGGGTTGCAGGACAAAGGCCCTCACTTGGTGACAGGGAGGGATAAGAAATTATAACAAACATGGAACTGCTTACTTTTCTAATGTAAGGACAATAAAGCTGAGTTTTATATATTTTATTGCTACTTTTTTCTTTTTGCGACTTCCGCTGGACTACGACCGGTATGCCGGCAGAGTCTGCCTGTCCGACAGCATTGACAATACTCACAAACTAAATACAACCACTTTAAGGAGAACACAGTTGGGGATTATATAACGTGTTATTCGCATTCACCTTTCCGCTGTCTGACCAACACCACCTAACTCAGCCAGCAGTCTTCGAGTTTCGCTTTCATCCGCATTAGTACACGTATCCCCCCAGTCACGAGTCAATAACTTGCAAGTTTTCACATATACGAGCAGAATTTGTTAATACCCTTTGCTGAGCCATGATGCTGGTTTACAAATAACAAGAGCTGAGCGTGGGGAATTTTCCCATTTATTCCTTTACGTAACACACCCGAAACAGACAGTTCTCTGGAATGCACTCAGGGTCCACGCTGCCCAACTCTCTTCAGGCAACACTTTCACACGGCGACTCTGACCCGTGACATTTCACCACTATGACTCGATTTCAGGAACTCACTGTGCTCGTACCTGGGAGAGATCTATGTAAACACCTACATCAGTAATATTATTATTAATTAATAATAGGTACAGTATCTTTGTCATGGAAGCACAGTATGGTGAAGAAGAAGGAATGGATGTTACACTGACATTATAAGAAACACATTCATAATGTGTTAGTTTTTATCTTTTTTAATAATGTTTGGAATTTTGATACTTGTGTTGTCTGGTAAGGCAGGAATAATATTTCTTATCGTATTTGGGTGTTTTGCTTATTTTTGGGTTTCTGTGGGTCTTGCTGGAACATGTTAGAAATTTCCCACTTAAGAAGTAACGGCATCATCTGTATTTGCACATTTCCAGGAGCAAATTAGATCTATAAAACAAAAAAAGGGGGTCCGTCAGCCCTTGAGTGACATTTGGTTCTTCTATTGCTTTGTGAGTTTCTATCACCTCAGGACTTCCGTTCTGATGAACCTGCCAGGGGCTTCCAAGTGTTCCGGATGGGGAATGGATTCTGACAGGGCATGCTGGGACACGAGAAGACATCCGTTTGCAAAGGTCATCCCTGCCGGGCCGCAGTTTGACTTTAAGCCCCCCTGAAGGAGCACAGTAGCAGTGTTTCTCTGGGCAAATCTGTCTTGTTTCCTTCTCAGCGCTGATACCTTGTGGCACCACACAGACTTTCTAACAGCGGATCACTCTGGAAAAAGCAATAAGTCTTATAACATCACTTCCAAAGGTGCAGCAGCAACATGCAGAACGAACGATGATGCCAGCGAAACGTGACGTTTAAATGCAATGGGCCGAAACGGAACGTTTGAATGCGTGCACCCACACACACCCAGACACACACACACACACACACACACACACACAGAAACAAGTAGACTCACACTATGCATGCATTCCGGTCTGTTGTTTCTTAAGCCTAGCTATTACCCTTTTAGAGGGAAATAATTGTGTTCCAAGAAACCCTCAGACTACCCCTGATTTAAATCCAAGGAATGTGTGGGGGGGAGAAAAAAATAGTTTTTACGCTGAACTTTGGTGCTGTTTTAAGGTGCACAATAAAACTGACACGCTTTGGGAGCCGGACGGAGAGATGAGCCGCACGGGAGCGGTCAGCCATGCCAGGCCATGTGTCGTCCCTGGGAGAAGCTCTGGCCGCTTTTCAGCCTTGTTCTCTTCCTTCCTCAGACGGCACATTCTCAGCAGATCCTTTGTGAGATAATTCCGGGATTGGCCGCCTTTTCAATCTCTCTCGTCCCTTTTTCAGTTGTCCCTGAGGAGCGCCGGACCGGAGCCACGGGGGTTCCCATGCCGAGGCAGTGGCTTCCCTGACGTCGCTCCTCGCCGAGTGTCGGGATTTTTTTATTTAACCCGGCATCGACGCGGTGTGTGTGTCACCGGCCGCGCAAAGATTTAGAAACAGTTACAAATGGCACAGAGCAAGAAAGCAGAAAATTCAGGCTTTGAACCGAAACCATTTCGGCAAACAGGACAGTTTCTTGGTCTTCACGTGAACTATTGCGAGGGGTACGGGAGCGTGGCGAAAGATGCCAGCGTTCACACTACAGGCGTGTGGGGAAAAGGCCGTCAGACATAGACAAACGCAAAACCATTCTGACTAACCTGAGGCACAGGCAGAATGTTTAGAAACGTGATAGAAATCCGGTCACCAGCCGAATTTCACTATTTTATAGATACGACGCCTTGTGTAACTAGTAACACCACATATTTTCATATTTTGTGTGTTTCTGAGCAGCTTTGCCAGATACGGCAATTTGGCTGCTTTCAGAGAAAATGTCAGCCTCTTTAGAAAAGCAAGGTTTCCTTCAACCTTGAGCTGAATACAACCTTCACAAGTCTCCCAGTCACCTGGTGGCATTTACTTTTGAATTCTTCCCAAAAGCCATTTTGCCTTCTGAAGTCCTGCCCCCCCACTTACTATGCCTCCTCCATCTTTTCCCAGCCTTCTGTTTCACCACTTCATTTTGCACCTTTGGCCATTGGACATGGACTGCCTGGAATAATGATTCACTGAAGAACCTGGCCTGGTTTGGAAAGATTCCACCTGTGGGTGCCCAGTGCTTATGAATGCCTGCTCCTCCACTTGAAGAAGGCAAGTTGGATCGTGTTATGCACAGCAGAGGAGGAAATAACACATGATGTGGGATGGTTCTCCAGGAAAATAGCTGGAAGGGATTTACCCCCCTGCTGCAGATGGGCAGTACAAGTTTCCATGAACTGTTTATAGGTTGGAACGATCTTCTCGATTCATGTGACTAAACCACTTTTTCTGCTTCTGTGAGGTTGTTGTAAATTTCATTAATTGGTCTTCTGCGCGTCTGTCTTCTAAAGAGAGATCGCAATTTTTCACTTTCCCCTCAACAGGCGAACTAAGTGCTACTACAGCGAAGGCTCTACAGGACAGAGAACAGTCTGGTTTTCATCAAAGGAACTAAGTTTCCTTCCACCTCCTAAGCTGTACCAGCTTCCTCTGGGTTTTCATCCTGCATGTGTCTGCCACTACCTATCTGATGCCAGCTGAGGACCATGCCAATAAATGTCCAAAAAGTTGAAAAGCTAGCAGCACTCCTGGGTCCCTGGCGTGCCTCACGCCACCATCACCCTGTACTTAAGGTCTGAACAATAAATTCCTCTTTTCCTTCAAAGTAGTCTTAGTATGTTCCTGGGATAAACATGGCGGTGTCAGTCAGCTGTCACTCCTCAGGATGCTTTCATAAACCGGCCATCTTGGATTCTCCCTGTTTTCATTCACAATGGATGCTTATTTTTACATTTACTCATTCAGCAGACGCTTTTCTCCAATGAGACATGCAGCTCAGTGTTAAGGAGCCTGTTATACCAACATATTAAGACTTAGAGATACAGACACATTTTTCAAAGCATGGTTTACATAGGTATTTGTGACACATGATGCACTGCAAGTTTTTGGCGCGTACGACAGACTCGGAGAGAAGTGGATCTGAAAGAGATGTCTTTTCAATGAATGAATGAATAAATGAATGAATGATGATGTACTAATCCAGACCTGCCTTGAATGCTGGTTGAGATTCAGCAGCTTTGAGCAACAGAGAAAGCTCCTTCCAAACACACTGGAGCCAAAACCAAGAACCTTCAGGCTTTTTCTTTTTGGACTTCTCTTGTGTGGAATCACCAAACAGCCAGAGAAAGCAGCCAGAAGTGGAAAAGTATAGCAGTCTGGCTGGGGCTTAGCTAGTTTGAACGCATATGTGCAGGTATGAAAATGTCTTAAAAATGCAGGAAAGCACTTTTTAAGCCAGATCCAAAATGAACTCATGCAAGGAGGAATAACCCTTATTTTCTGTTTAATACCGTCGCTAATTTAACTGGTATGAATTTAGATAAACAATGTAACAGTTTTTTTTGTTTTTAACGGTGAATTTTCTAGTAAGTTAAACAACATCTGCATGTCTATCATACCATCGACTCCCAGGAGGGAGGGACTCTCCCGTAGGGAGAATCTGGCTCTAGAGATAGTAGTAATGTATGTTGTCCTCACTGTTTAAGCAGTTTAAATTAAATTACAGTAGAAATGACAGTATATAGAAATGACCCTGCTCATTCCTCTATGAAATCTACTACTTGTAATTTAGACCCAATGCCTTCTATACGACTAAAAGCCAAAATTTCCATCCTCGCCAAACTGACTGTCAGTATTGCTGGTGTTCCAGAGGTGGCGGAAAAAACAATTCTGTTGTTTTTGGTGTCACATAGTAGCCGTGTGTTTTGACAACTCAGATTTTGTCCCTGACAAATTTATTCCCCGCAAACACAAAGTCCTCATAGCAGTGCAACCTATGGTTCCGTTTGGCAAATCCGAGGTTATTTTGTGAGAGTTTGTGGCGTTTAAGTGGCGTTTTACACTATGCATAAACCAGTGGAAAGCCAGATGCTCCCTTGGCTTAGTCAATTTCTGTCTGGTAAACCCACAGCCACAGGTAACCATGGCAGACCATCAGGCAGCTAGTGGAGGTGAGCACAAGGTGACCCATATTCACTGAGGAGTGCAGCATCTTGAAATAAGTTTGAGTGAAATAGGCTGCAAATATGGAACAGACTGAAGAGGGAACTACAAGGAGAAGATAATGATGCTTTCAGATGACCCGGGACCAAGCAACGTGCAGATCTCGAAGCCACAGGGAGACGCACCGTGACATTGCCCCGAAAGACCAAGAAGGGAGCAACGTGTAGATCGTCAAAGGAAACCACAGCAACAAGAGCTCAGAGACCAAATGGAACCAGAACTGATCGCTGGGTCTACTGCCTTGTCTACTTTGTGTTCCTGTTGTGTTTTACAGCCATCGACTGCAGAAATAGTCCCTTAACCTCCAGATGCTACACAAGCAAATTGCAGATGCAGCAGAAGTCCTTTATCTCTCAATCATTCCTGGAGTCTCCCGAACCAGCAGGTCTAAGGTTTATGTGCTGTTCATTCCTCTTCTGATTGCAAGAGCGGTGCTGTTTTCTTTTGAGGACCTGGGCTTATCTAATTTCATTCCTCCTTTGGGTTCCCAGGTTCTCATGAGCAGCAGGAATGGTGATTTAAAAATGCAGTCATCTTGCTGGTTTCATATGTTCCAGGAAACAGCGAAGAGCTCATCTGAGAGATGCTGCTTTGCTTAGGGCTTAAACTGGATTTAGCTCTAGAGCATAAATGATTAGTTACATATTGCAAAACATAAACATGGCATAATAACCTGTTCTGGTACATTCCTGTGGCTTTTCAGTCTGATTTAAATGAAACTGAATATCTGTGTTTGAAGTGTGCAAATACTGCTTGCCTAAATAAATATTAAACATCTCCATGGAAAAATGTGGATAAATAAAGGATAACCTAAAGTATTCAACTCGGTCCCTTGGCGCGCATTTTTATGACATTGTAGCAGTGGGACGAGCTGCAGTTCTCCTATCATTTGTTTCCTCAGTATAAGTGCATATATAGTTCTGGGCAACAACGGGTGGGAGTTACAGGGGAGGTCTTGGCCCTGGCGGGGTTCAGTGTGAGTTCAGGAGATCTCAGGGTGCGTGAGCTCATTGGGTGCTGCTGTTTCATACACACCGCAGAGAAGTAATGTTCGTGTTCCTGTGATCTTGTTTGCTGAGACCTCCATACGTAACGTATGAAAGGCTGCTAGGTGCACAGGAGCTGAAGTCTCAGACTTGTCACTAGAAGGCTGCTTTTCCACTTTTTGCCTCGAATAGAAGTGACCTTCCTCAGATTTCTCTAGCAAAACATACACGTTCAAATTGTAAACTGCGAAAGACAAAAACAGTAGCTAAGCTTTGACCTAAAAGGCTAAAGATATTTCATACAAAGATCCTAAACCTGGGCTTTGGCTCTGTGCTTTGGCTCTCATTCTGTGATTTTTATTCTTCTACTGTGGTGCTCCGAAGTATGTAAACCATTTAGAATTTTCAGAATTTCCGCACAAATTTGGCCGAAAACACGTTCAGCTGGAAAGGTGAACTCTTGTCATGTAACTACCGATGGGGCCTGAATTTTGGAAAATTCCCCCATGCTCAGCTCTTGTTACGGGTAAATTTAAGAAATCAACCTCATACTTGGTTGTAACTCAGTAAAGAGTTTTAAACAATTTCAAATTTATGCATGAAAAGTCACAAATCAAAGACATATCTCAAGGGATACCTGTATTTTACCATAAATGGGATAACATGACTGACGGGCCCACTGGGATAATGTCTCTTTCCTGCTGTTAATTCCCATCCTTCCAAACTGCCTTGACCTCTGCTTGGACTTTTGGCACTCAGCTTCCCATATCAGTGTTTGCTGGCCTTGAGTTATTCCCCTTTTCGTGAAATTATAATCCCAACCTTTGATGGTATCAATGGAAGGAGTGAGGATTACCCTCGTTCATTTACAGTACTGTGCAAAAGTCTTGGGCACCTGTGGGAAAAATGCTATAAAGCGAGGACGGTTCCAAAAATAATGCCATGAATACTTATTAACCAGTAAACCTTCTAAAAAGTGCAGTAGACAAAAAAACCTCAGTCAGATCAATATTTGGTGGGACCACCCTTTGCCTTTAAAACACCATCAATTCTCTTATGCAAACTTGCCTGCAGGTTAAGGTAGCGGTTGGTAGGTTCTTCCAAACTGACCACAGTTCTTCTGCAGACTTTGACTGTCTCTGCATGTCCTCCCAGACTGACTTGATCATGTTGAGATCAGGGCTCTATGGGGACCAGACCACCTGTTGCAGGTTTCCTTCTTTTTGCTCAAGATAGTTGTGTATGACTGAGATTGGGTGTTTGAGGTCATTCTCAGGCTGCACAATGAATTTGGGACCAACCAGAAACCCCCTGATGGTAGATAAGAATCTACCTGTACTTCTCAACACACATTGAAGCTGCATGTCTAACACTTTTGCACAGTCCTGTACATCCTGGTTGTATGAAATTATCAAAAACCCATTCATCCAGAGCCAAAGGGTCGAGCAGGCTGGGGGAGTTATCTCCAAGGCACCTAACTGTACTCACAAACATTTCCCTGTCAAATCTTCATATTTTCCCATTAATAAAAACAGACAAGCATGCCTGACTTGGATGAGGTGTGAGGAAACCAAGTGAATCAAGCATGGTACCCTCACAAACAGCTGCTTCTGTGTTGGGAGGGATGAAAAGAAAAGGAAGGCATACTTGAAAGTCTCCACCTTTTTCAAGCTTCTAAGGTAGTACCGCAAGTTGTCCAGCAGTACTGTTGTCCTACGATGCAAGCAGGAGGCTGGCAACCAAACCATCCGGAGTTAAATTTTTGTCGACTAAAAGATCGGTTTACTTTTAAACCTTGATATAAACAAACTACACTTGCAGGGAAGAAAAAACCATGCAGAATAATGCATGGCTGTTAACATAAGATGGTTAGATAATGCCTGTGTGACTTTCAAGAAGCAAAATATGCAAAGTACCCATGAGCTTTTTCACACCAAACGTATTCTGTACATATACCAGGAACATAATACTGTACTATGAGAAAATATAGTATCACAGAGACCATAACCTTCAGTAACCCACCGGCCGGGTTGTCTTTAGGCCCTATCATGAGCAGTAAGTTAGCTTGACCGGGGGGGGGTGAAATTGCACCAATCTGCCTGCAATTTCAAAAATAAAAATCTCTACTGCTTGTTTTCCTTAAATGGCCAAATTTTGTGGGCATTCACCTTAAACACAGACATTCATTTGTATGCATGTAGCAGGTTTATATATTCTTTCCCTCGCCTTCATCTTGAGCTTAGTCCCTCGCTGCTGACATTTTCCACAGGCAAGGTCTCGAGCTGTCAGTTACCGAACAGAGCATTCAATTGCACGGCAGCAGATTGCTTGGTTTGGCTCGGCCCACTTTGTTTTCTCAGCTGAACTCCGTCGAATAGTTTGTCAGTACAGTAACAAAAAAGGACACTGCCCAGAGGCTGGAATCCGTCTGCCATCTCCAGACTTAGACTTCTGGGAAGTGCAAGAGATACTTGCCCTGGTGCACAGTGAAAAGCAAGCGCTGCAACAAGGCAGAGAGCGGGGGGCAGCGGAGCAAGTTTGTTCAAGGCATCTGGAATTTTTCACAACAAGTATCATATAATGTTTTTTTACATCCCTTCGAACCACCAACACCACTTGCAGTCTGCTGGTCGCAAACACTTTCCCAAGACAATGGATGAAAGACCAGTTTTTGTGGAGAAAAGCCTCTCATTACCAGGGTATTAACAGTTTAGATAAGTTATGGGTTTAATCTGACACTGTTTAGCCTCTTGGAGCTAAATATAGGCCAGTGGGAAAGAATATACATTTTAGCATATGATGTAGCTGCAAGGAAATATTTATACATACGATAAGGGTGTTTTTCCAGTCTGAACACCAGTTATGACTCTTATCCTTAGAAATCAAACAAATCCACCAAAACCAAATTGTTCCTAGTTAGAGTCTTGGTTTCTGCACTGTTGGTATCGCTGCATGTTTGTTTTACACAAAACCGTTCCTGCCCACAAACGTGTTCAAGAACTTCATGCAGATGGAGAAACAGTTTCAATTTTCTTCTGATGGAAAGTCCTTTGTCTTGTGAGACACTGTAAATCAAACAGAAAAAGTGCAGTGATCTATATAGCAACCTATTGGTGAGTATTCTATTGTATACAATACAGAATAAAAAACATAATTTGAGTCAAATGTTCATTTTAAGACTAAATGGCCTATGGCTACAGATTAAAAATAAAGCATAAAAAACACTGAAATGGCTGTACTTTATAGGCAGTGTACAAAGGTTTTTTTTTTACCTAAGCCATAGACCTTTTGTGCTGGGAAATGTCTCAAGCTGCTGCCAACATCCAAAAATTCTTTAACAGTATCCAAGTGAAGGAGCTACATCATCATTTTGAAGTTATGGGCTGGTGGGCTTCTTATAATCGGGGTACGGTACAGTTTCACAGTAACCTGTGGACTAAAATTTAGAGTAGAAGATATTTACAAAGTTTAGGAATAGTTAGCCACAGTATATGTATTTTCCCATGTGTGAGCGATCCAGGTTCAGCGGGACGGCTAAAAAAAAATTATTAACTCTGTTATTCACTTGTTACCAGTCGTCCAATAGATTTCCACCAAAGCCAAGGTGGTTCTGCGTCCAAATCATGCCAGTGTCTCTCCAGTGAGTTTTTCGGACATCCAAGCGCTCAGTTTTTTTTTTAATGTCTCTTGTTGTGCCCTAAGTCTATCAATAAATATATATCATTGCTGCCATTCCAAGTGTTTAGGCTGAGCGAGACTTATTTGAACAGTAAAGCCCACTGATGAAAATTTTTCTTCTGCTTAACACTACCTCTGTAATGTCTCAAGGGCCAAGGTCTCCTTGGCCTCCCACGCTGTACTTAGGTTATCATTCCTTTTATTTTTGACATCTATTGTGAAAAGAAATTGAATCATGGAGGAAGTGTTATATATACAGTCCTGTGCAAAAGTGTTAGGCATGCAACCTGAATGTGTGTTGAGAAGTACAGGTAGATTCTTATCTACCATCAGGGGGGTTTCTGGTTGGACCCAAATTCATTGTGCAGCCTGAGAATGACCTCAAACACCCAATCTCAGTCATACACAACTATCTTGAGCAACAGATGGTCTGGTCCCCACAGAGCCCTGATCTCAACACGATCCAGTCAGTCTGGGAGGACATGCAGAGACAGTCAAGGTCTGCAGAACAACTGTGGTCAGTTTGGAAGAACCTACCAACCTCCACCTTAACCTGCATGCAAGTTTGCATAAGAGAACTGATGGTGTTTTAAAGGCAAAGGGTGGTCCCACCAAATATTGATCTGACTGAGGTTTTTTTTGTCTACTGCACTTTTTAGAAGGTTTATTGGTTAATAAGTATTCATGGCATTATTTCTGGAACCGTCCTCGCTTTATAGCATTTTTCCCACAGGTGCCTAACACTTTTGCACAGTACTGTATGTGTATGTGTGTGTGTGGGTGTGTATTAGCATATGAAAATAGGAGGAAATGTTTAGAAAATTTATGTACGGCCTAGAAGGAGGGGCGCATTCTGTGTGCTGGTGATGATGATATTATTTCGTTTTACATTCATCTGATGCTTTTCTCCAAAGGGACACCGATTCACCCATTCAGTGCACATAGCAGGCTATTTTTGACAGGAGCCATTCAGGTTGAGTATTTTGCTCAAGGGAGCTAGAGCAGGAGGTGGACTCCCAACCTAGGTCTTTGGAGTTGAAGTGAAGTTCTAACCGCTGCTCTACTGGCTGCGCCCCTGGTTCGGTTTCCCCCCCAACACAGAGGATTTGTTATACATCCGTGCAGAAGTTTGATCACTAATGCACCAGTCTCTTTATTTGCACACACTTTTAGGGAGCTTTGTAAAGAGTTGCTCGGCGTTATTTTCTCCATTCGATGTACAATATTATTTAAGTTATTTCCCCTCAGATTTAAATGGCAGCCATTAATATTTTACTGAATTGCTGGTTTGTTTTTCCCCGGTTGATTTTATTGTCGATGGTACGTCCTTGTGTACATATTATGTTGCTGGAGTAGTAATTAACTGCGTTGGCAACAAAGGCCTTCTTTCAATGACCTGTTTTAATGGGGATTCGCTCCCGAGGAGCCGTGCAAAGGCTCGGCAAAACGATTGAGCCGTCAAACGTTCTTAGAAAAAATTCTCACGAGGGCTCTGAGAAGGAGGGCTATAGGTGCCGACGCTAAGTAACCGTCAGGGAAACTGTCAGAAGACTATAACACAGCGACGCACCACGCGAGGCACTCCATCCGGTTCGACGGTTTGTTGTTTTCTTGCCGTTGACGGCTCGCACGAGGAAGGAATGCTCGCTGTGCCCGTGGAGACCGTGACTAGCAAAATGTGGATCTGGATACTGTCTCCCTTGTGACTTGCGCTTCCCCATCAAAGGCTGCAGGATGAGATCTCGGTATAATGCAGGCTTTGATGTCTGGGTTGCACATTTGCTATGCAAAAATGTGCAAATATCTCCACAGAGCATGCCTTCATTCCTGGGCTCCATACTTCCCTTGGTCTGGCCTACAGCTTAGGGAATTCCAAGATCCCTGCGTGTCATTAAGCTGAAGATGAATAAATGTAATTCATATTAGCATATTTATTTATTGGCACATCTATCATTGCCTGCAATGACCTTGTAATTTTAATTTAACGTAGTACAGATGTTATTCTTCAGGATAAAGTAAGGTTTACCACTCAGTTGTCCTTAAACAAGTTGAATACACAATATCATTTATTTATTAGTATAAATAATTAATATGTCCTTTATCTCAGTCCGCCGAAAATTGCTTCATGTGCTTTTTTCCCTGTTGTGCTCAGTGTTTTTCCTACAGAATTTAAATGGCGGTTAACATCTGCTTTCCTGATTGTTATTTTAACCGCAGAAAAAGGCCCAACACCATCAGGAGAAATTAAAAGAGCCTCAGGTGACTGCGCAGTGTAATTTATTAAATGGCACCATTGTGAACAAATAAAGCCCCTTTAAAACTTAAGTGCTAAGAGAAAATTAGAACGGGCTATCTCTAAAAGACACATTTCTAGGACAAAACCAATTCTTGTCTGAAAATAGGCAGCTGCAACATTTAAAGAAGCATAACTAGAGACTTGTATGGGATGAAAGTACAATTCTGTCACTATTCTGCCCTATAAGAGATCAGCAGCAAGGCCCAAGCTAGTGTGGCACAGTTAAGTGAATCGCTTAGACAGGGTGACGCTGGCATTTTTGATGTGGGGTCACACATTCAGTTCAGTTTATTTTTATACAGCACACTTCTTACGCAGTGACGCAGAGTGCCGAACAAAAATAAATGACATAGTAGAAACAAATATAACAGATATAGATTAGGCTTGTAGTTAAAACTTAGCTATACATTTAATAACTATAAGGGCTTCGCTGACTAGTAAAACTGTAAAGTGAGCCATCAACTGAGGAGAGGAAAACAAAAACTCCAAAACAAAAAGAAGAAAAATGATCCTGCTGGGGTCCAAATGCCAGTGGCTATCCACCCCTCTCGAGAATTCAAACTAGAAATAGAGAGACAGTAGTTACAGGTCTTTCGAGTATCTGAAGTCCCTCTATTCAAATTTTCCCTATAAAGGCTCTTCAAAATTAATACCTAAACATTAATATCCAAACAGCAATTTTCACTATAAATCATTTTCATCCAAAGTTTACCCACAAATAAAGAAAATCAAGATGCGAATAAAAATCTAAATAAATTTAAAAATCTTCAAATAAAAACCACACAAGACCATAGAGTTAACTGTAATAAAAAAATACTGCATGTATTATAATAAACTGTATTCTGTGCTGTTATGAGTTTGTCTAAAGCCAGATGTGTGTACACAGGTGTTATCAGCTGTTTCCTCCTTTTTGGCTTTGTCTGATGACACTAACAATACTTCTTAACTGAACGCAATCACGTTAACGGTAATTTAATGGTAAAGTTCAGCGATATATAATGTGTTATTAGCATTTAAGTTTCCACTATCTGACCCAAATGAACCATTGAAAGTTGCCTTCAAAATTGGAAGGAAAAAGATTTTGTGACGTGACATAGATGATGTTTGCACTCTGACAGAAGAATGTTTAAGTTGTTTCAGAAGTTTTCTTGAATCGTTTAGGGGAAAGATAATTCAATTTAGTTCAACTCAGTTTAATTCAATTTCTATACAGTTCTCTTCTCGCGCAGTGATAGAGCCGAACAAAAAGCAACAAACGTGGCGGAAACAGGTACAACAGGTACAAAGTAAGGCTGTAGAGAAATGGTTGGCTGTACATTTGAACTCTATAAGGACTATGTGAAATGAGCCAATTTACAACTGAAGAAAAAAAAACTCCCAACCAAAAGCTGAGGGAGAAAAATAAAAATCTGGCCAGTGCCAGTGGCTTACAACCCCTTCTGGGCCGTCTGGGTCAAAAAGGGAAGCCAGTAGTTACAGCTATGAAAAGAAAGACTATACAACTATTTATGACATTTCCACAGTCACTATAAGCAAAATAAACTGACGTTCCAAATGCAAGTATGCTGATCTCAGCACAGAGTATCTTTCTTGGCAGGCTTTGTCTGGGGAGTCAAGGCTCTATGCTAGTAGACGTTTCCAAGCCATTACAGAAAAAGTCAAAGTAATGAAGCGGGGGTTAACAACTAATGATATAAAGATATCACTAGTTACTTAGTTAAGTATACACTAAAGGATGAGACACAGAGGTGGAGCAGCAGGATTAGACATTAGTTATGTCAGGTGTCCCGACGTAAACAGATGAGTCTGAAGCCTAGATTTAAGGGCTGGGACAGAAAGGGCATTTCTGTTATAAGACTGTTACAAAGTTGAGGTGGTCTATAGCTAAAGCCATGTCCTCCTGCTGAAATGTCATTAATCACAGGTACTTTAAAATAACCAGCATCTAATGGACAAAGGCAGCGCTCTCACTAAGGTGAAGTGGAGCAATGCCATTTACTGCTCTACATGTCAAGAGTATACGTTTATAGTCTACTCTAAACTGAACAGGAAGCCAATGCAAGGACTTAAAATCTGGTGTTATATAGCCATATTTCCTGGTACGAGTGACAGTTCTAGCAGGAACGTCCATACTTTGGGTCACTTTAATTTTAATTGGAGCCACAAAATCTGAAGTGAGTTTTACCACAGAACTATTATTGAGTTAGCTGATCTATATCGACATTCCTTACAAAATCAGATTATCTCAGGCAAGCGCCAAATTTAGCAGTACTATTCTCACCTAGACTTCGCAGGTGCAAATGAAAGGTTAACAAGTAATGATCAGAAATAGTCTTCTTCTCTAAAGAAAGAATAATTACAATATGAACATCCACACTGTAAGTTGAGACTGTGCATATGAGAACTTCAGTAAAAGTGCCAGTTTAAAAAAAAAAGAAATTTCCACCAAGAGAATCAGACACTACATCTAAATGAATATTAAAAATCACTCGATAAGATTACTTTGTCATGGATGATGGGTAAATGGGCTAAAAAGTCACTGATCTCAGTAAGGAATGAGAAATATGACCCAGGCAAATAGTAGCTGCGTTAAGGTCTAAAGCTAAGACTTCAAACAATGCAAAGTTGCAGACGTCTGCAGGTTATTTGTAGTTCATTATTAAAGAGAATCCCTATATTATCACAATATCATAACATTTCTTAGACACCTGACACACTACATTTAGCTGACACTTTTCTTTAAAGGGACAGTGTTGAGCAAATTCAAATGATTTACTGCGACTGAAGGTACTCGGCGCTCGGTTCGCTTCGAATGCTGTGGAGCCAAGATGGTTTGATTGTAAGTGGGGAACCTGAACCCATCTCAGTTGGCCAAGATCTGGCAAAATGGACTTGATGGAATGCAACAAATATATGAGATTCACACGAAGCACATGAGGGAACGCACGAGGCATTAGGAAAACGCCGACATGCAGAAAAACTAGTCACCCAAGGCTCAAACATTACCAAAGGAGGCCTCCCATCAAAACATCAAAGGCACATGCCAAGGTTCAAATCCCATGCAACTACAACCAGAATTCATACAAACACAATCCAACAAGAGCCTCTACATCCCCGCCTGGCTACACAAATAAAAAAATTCCGCTAACAATACACTCCCACCCTGACCTGAGGGTGGACAGTACTGGTTGTGACAGACCCCACTGAGGTACCAGCACCATCCAGCTACCACCCAATACCCTGCCTATTCACAATACGGAAACTCCCGTCAGGCATCATAGCCACCAAGCTGGATGCACATGTAAGTAAGTACATGTGTAATGGCCAGAAAGAGATAGGAAACAACACCAGAGGCTAAAAGCACCAGTTATGGATAGACAAATCCACCAAGACAAGAGAGACACAGTTGAGAGTTGCCTGGATTGATTAAAGGAAAGTATATGATTCAATGCCACACAAATATACGTTAGACTGGCTACCGCTATAAAAAGTCATTTAGGCGTTAATAACCTTTATTAAGACCATCAGAAGACAACATTATAACATTACCTTCCAGCTAAAATTCAACACACTGCACACCAGCTAAGAAGAAAGGACAAAGGGGCCTAGAAAGTGTGACAAAAACTGCTCTGAATGAGATACAAAACATCCATGCCTCCTAAAGATGAGCTGCTCGGAGAATGTCAGAAACAGACATTCATTCCCTGGTTTTCACCTTCCACATTCTCTCCCATTCCTGCTCAATCCCTGTGTTTTCTCCAGTTTCTCATATTCCTTCTTCCTGACGTTTCTATCACTCGCAATGGTCATATCTATCACCACCGCTGTGTTCTCCTCCTCGTCTATTACCACTATACCGGTTGGTTGGCCAGTACCTGTTTATTCGCCTGGATGTGGAAGTCCCTCGGGATCTAGTGTTCTTCAGCCCTCTCTGTGGCACCTCCCATTTAGACTGGGGAGCGTCCAGGCCGTATATGATCCTCGCCGCTGGACCGAACCTGGAGACACTGTGAAATTCCCACATTTTTAAGGGGGCGAGGGGTTCCCACAGCAGTGTTCCTTCAGGATTTCCAAATTCCTATTTGTAACCGATAACAGAGTCAACATGAAGATCTGTTAATACCGTAATGAGAACATTGCCTTTGCTGCACGTCACATAAACCTTCATTAGAGGGGTCTCACAGTCTGCACTTCTGCTGACATGGGGGCTAATTAAACTCATAGCAGTGCTGAATTGTTAAGGAAAGACACAAGGCACTCATAAAAGCTTCCGCTAAATTGACCTGTGATTCGATTGTCGGGGAACGACAGAGTAACGTGATACGACACAATGTTGTGCTGGGCAGCAGGGAAAAGGGCACGCTCCATGATGAATCTGAAGATCTGAGCATCATAAATTACAATTATTTTCACTGGAAGGTTTGAGAGAGCCACTTAGCATCTATCAGTCCATCCATATGGCACAGAGATTAACTCCTGACATTTTTTCTCGGTGCTCATCGAAATTTCATTAGGAGGCGGTGGTGGGGCGGGGCGGGGGGGGGGGAGGGTGGCATCGGGGCAGCTGCACTGGGGAAATAAATCCCACGGGCTCTTAAGACATGCTCAGACTGCACCCACCACGTCCCAGGAGATGTTTCAAAAACTGCTTTCCAATTTGTTGGCTAGGAGTAGCCTTCAGGTTATTGTGGGCTCTGGCTTTCTTGCCCCGCCTTTTTCCTTCTGCTCAGTTTCCCCTCCCGTGCTTGAACTGCACGTGAAAAGCACTTTACACACGAACCGGTTGCCACTTGTTGCTGACTGCGAAAGCAGCATTGCGACGTGCATCAAAGCTGCCTACGTGCCGCACATCTGAGACGTTTTCTACTGCTGTTGTTCCGCAAGTGGAAGTGACGTAAGGCCCACAAACTGGGCATACAAGGATTTCGCCTGGAAAAACATACACTAAATTGATCTTACCTTCTAAACCAGTCAATTTACAGCCAAAATTTGATTCATGTCATGAAAGCGTTCAAATAAAGATTGAGACAGTCATACCACCGAAGTGAATGTGTTTGTGACCCCCAACGGTCAAGAAAGCCCAAGTATCTCCCCCCAATACTTGTGGATAAATCCGTTGAATTTTAAAGCACTTTTTGGTCCTCCAACACCTGAAAAGTTCCCAAATGCATCGGTTTTTTTGTGCACCTGCCGCCTTTGTCCAAGGTGACTTATCGAGTTGCGTTAGTACCAAACAAAAGCGCATACAAAGTCATAAGAAAAATTATGAACAGAGAGATGTCCACAAAAAGTACAAACTTTTGTCTGAACTCAGAGTTTTCATGTTCTTCAGTTCACCCAATCCTCACGGAGCAGGATTAAATTGTCGGAAAGAATAAAAAGTCCAATGCATGGAACAGGATTCGGGTTTTCGTAAACCGCCGCAGTGATTTTTTTTTATTCTACAGTATCCTGTTACATGAGGACTGAGTGCGCTTTGATTTTTGGAGCAACTTCAAAGATTTATATTGTAATATCAGCTTAGGTATGAAGGATCGACTCGGTCACAAATGAAAAAGAGCTAAGCGTCAACTCCCCTTTGGAGAGGAATAACCACTAGGAGCGAAACTACAACCGGCTTTTGTCAGTTGCAGCACATTTGGGTCTTAATCGAAATCAAGACTCACCAAACCGACGATTTGTCTGGCAGACCATTCGTGACCTAAAAATAGCCAACTGTAGAGAAAAAAATCTTTATTCTTGGCAGCGAAGCAGTGCAAAAATCGTGAACAAGGCTGACTACATTTATGCACCAGTTTACATGCCTGGACTGTCAGCGAAATAAAGGGATAAAAGACGTGCTGTATCTCTGGTCTGTTTCGATGTATGACTTACATTCAGGAACTTATTCATACCCTACCAACGCGGGCTACATCTCGCAGCCAGAAATAAATGCACAGATTCCTTCGGGGCACAGCTTCGGTTTTGGACTCAGCAGAAACACTCTGTATTTACAAGAAAATTAATCTCCTCTGTACATAAAGGAGAATGGAAGACCGACGGCTTTAAAGTTTAAAAAAAAAAACTAAACAAATTTGCATCGCATAGACTGTAGGACATTCAGACTACAAAGCAGAACACGTACACACAACCCGCCCCTCTGGTACCGAGGGCGTAATAAATGTTTCTTGCAGAAATGAACATTTTTTAAAAAATTAAATTCCAGTGAGGACAGGTTTTACAAAGGCTTTGGTTGTCCTTCGGTTCGCTTTTGAAAATGCCATATTGGTGATATACATTCCTCATAAAATTCCTCACGCGGTGGAATTTCTAAGGAGCAGTACTTCCCAACCTGAAGAGTGTTTCCACTCGCTGCGGCCTCGCTTCACGTTTAGTCCGTGAAAAACAGCATCATAGGAATTCTGTAAGAAATTTTGGCCCGAATTTTATCCTGCTTTAAATCCGGGAATTAAGAACATGTTTAAAAGGGGGCCGCGTTCCTCGGTCTTGGAATACAGCCTCAAATAGCCTAACCTTAAAAAAAAAAAAAGATGAAAACCCTTTGCTCTTCCAACCAAACTATCATTCTGCTGAAAGTTGCTCTTACAAGTGTGGCAGAAACACTGGTGTGTCAGTTGGGAACAGGCCTAAGAAAATTTTTAAAATCAGATCAAACTGGTCTTTTGAAGGCCGGGTTCAGTTCCATCGATGTCTCTTGTGGTTTAAACAGCGTAAACAGGGAATCGAGAAGCTGCTCTGATTAGTTCAGTAGAAGCAGAAAAGGCGTTTGATGGGGTAAAAGGGTTTCACGTTAGTATTTTTCGGAAGGTTTAACATGGACCATCGGCAATAGCTCCATTAACATAATTATGTTGTTATATTTTAGCACAGGGTAAAACAAACGGTTTTCAGTCTCGAGATGTTTCCGTGGGACACGGCTGCCGGCAAGGCTGTCCGTTACTTCTCACGTTTGTGAGCGAACCCCTGGCAGAAACGCAGACGTTTCTTAAACAGTTTGAAAGTAGGGGGGAGAGAACCCTTGAATTTCTCTGTAGGCTGATGATGTTCTCTTGTTCCTGAGTAACCCTGAAATGTCAGCTGCCAAAAGTTCTAGGTGATATCTGACTGTTGGCTGAGCAGTGAAGCTATATCTAAATCATATTTGTCTTTAATTTATCAATATTTATCGTTTTATTCGCCGATTAGATATTCGCTCCCCTGTTCCACACACTGCGAGCCCAAGGAACTTCATTTTGTGTTTTCTTCTACACCTGCTGTACGAGGATGTTCCACAACAAGCGACCCTTCACTGTTTAAAACTTAGGAACAGTTTTCTGTCTGTACTGTGATATCATGTCTCTGAGTTGTCATGTTGGAGCAAACAGGCCTTAGCGAGTCTAAAAAGGTATTTTTCAGATTAGTTATTTTGACTTTGTGCCCCTCCCCGGCTTACGGCAAAACGGCAGCAAGCGGTCGCGCCTCCTGCCCTTCTTCCATCTCGCTGTCGTACGGCACAGAATGCTGAAGTATTTCAAAAATGTTCGGACCGCACTGGACTTTTTGGCTAAGAATGCAGGGCAGAATTACATGTTTAACAACGGTATGGATAGTACACTGCACTGTGGCTAGAAATGAAAGAAAATAGGTGAAAAATATCAACAAGCGTTTGAGAAGACGTTACCATGTGCTGGGCAACACGCTTAGAAATAATCGCTGTGTCACGAGGACAGTCTTACTGACAACCGATGTGGCTGTTGGTCTCCAGCTTGGTCATAAATTGAGGATAGTCGCTATCACCTGTAAGTCAGTGTAACCTGTAAGGTAAACTGGCTCCGGTTCCGCCCACCCTTCATGCCTCACTCCTGATCAGAGCAAAAGTAAAATAAAAAGCAAAAAAAAGTTAAACTTAGCTTGCCAGCAGGGGCTTGCTAGGTTATACCTTTAGAAAAGCTGTACTGAACAGAACTAAAGACTAAAAACCATTTTACTGAACCACACTATTGGTTGGAAAGCAGCAAAATGTCTGAGTGCAGCGGCGCAGCTTAGTGCGCGGAACGTGCGTGTGGGTGGGAACAAGTGAAACAGCGGCGGCGCTTAAATGAACTTACTTTTTCAAAAACAAGTGAGAAGATAAGAAAAATATTTTCATTAAATGTTTTCTTCTCCTTTTCCCAGGTGCAAACGCAAGCCTGCGATTGGCTCATTCGCTCGGGGTGGGCCGAGGATGCGATCGGGGGTTTCGGTGGTCTCGGCCCATCCCGGAACCAACCGGCACTCGAATAGGAGACTCAACCCTGATTGGGATGCAAATCCATCGCAGGGCGGTGACACACACACACACACACACACACACACACCAGTTCGCAAATTTTTCGTGGTGAATTAACCCAAAACGCATCTCTGAACCGTGCCGGACTGAAACCCAGGCAGCCGTACCACCAAACCCCCTTCAAACACGCTGAGACAGGAGGAGATACAAAAAAAAAACTCAGAGTTATGCAAATCCCAGCGCAGAAGAAAACAGTGTTTGGCTCACATGGGAGTCTAAATGTAGGAGTATCAAAGCCAGCAGGGGGACTTGTGATCAGACACCAAGAATAAAAAAATGCGGTGGAACGAGTGAACGCGGCGAAGCTGCGCGGTGAGAGAGGAGTTTCGTGATGATGCGCCATATGCTCACTGTGAAAGTGCGAGGTAAATAACAGCTATTAGACATAACCTTGTAAAAAAACAGTACAGTGGCTTTCCCACCTTTGTCATTTCCACATTAGCAGTACAAACAGCCCAAAAATACCCTGGCTAAGACACTGCAATCTCATCCGATTATTCCAAGCAACTAACTGGGTTCGTATCCTGCGTTTTTAAAAAGAAAAAGCTAATAACACGGGAATTTTTTCTGGTTTTGTGAAGCCGGGCCCACAGCCGCCACTTTCTGCCGTCTGGATGAGCTGCTGGATGAGATCCTAACCAAGGTGCTGTGTGATATTTGTTAACTGCTGGGTAGGAAAGAAATCCAACCTATTGTCGAGCTCTGGGTGAAACACACTCACACTCGCGTAGTGTTTTTTTCACACACTCGCGCTCCCCTGTGTGGGAAGTGGGAAGAAACTGGCCGAAACAGGTGCTCTTGTGTTCTTCGACGCTTACGTTTTTTTTCTCAACACACACACACACACACACACACACACACACACACACACACACACACACACACACACACACACACACACACACACACACACACCCCGACTCATGGCTCCCATTAATTACTGGGTAACCAGAAAAAAAAATCTGCGCCTGAATCGCGTAACAAAATGTTGGAGGAAAAAGATTTTTTTAAAAATTTAACAATGGAGACGCCTGATTTTTGCTGCTTTTATTTGGGTCCAGAAAGCAGACCAGCCAGTTACTGTGTGCTGCAGTCGCATGTGGCCATTGGAATCATCCAGGAGCAGAAGGGAACCTGCAGGCCTGCAGGCTGCTAAGCCAATTGTCTAAAGTGGTTTGAGCAGCAGTGGCCTCAACACGTCCGCCTCAGGTAACAATAAAAGGAATGCTAGCCATTTCTACAGTACCGGCCAGTACAGTAATCACAAGGTTCCACAAAGACGTGTGTGATCTTGGGGCCATTACATTTGTCTCCCTGACCCATAAATCCCCCAAATGATGTCATGACCCACAAGAGGCGAGACCAGGCGAGCACACAAAACACAGAGCCGTACACTACTGCAGTATACCTGCTGTCACCGGACTATGTTCTCGCATGTTCACTTCAGGGACTGCAGTCATGGCTACTTCTTCATTAAACCTCATGTTTTTGACCAAACTTGCTTGTAGACATTACGTGCAAATACAGCCCTAAAACATGTGTACAGTATATTGGATGCCTAGTTCTAAATAAAAACGATAAGCCTTTACCTCGACGTTACATTTCCAAACGGATTAAGTGAAAAAGTGCTGGTCGTAGGACCTCTTAGAAGCGGGGAGTCGCGAGTTGAGCAAAGTGTTGCTGCTGGCAATGTTCTGTTCGCTAACCTTGTTAACCAGGCAAATCTGCATGCCTGCATGATGAGGCCTGTATGTCACGTCGTGATCCGTTTAAATCCCACAGTTTGCTGTTTTACTGACGGCATCGTGATAATGGAACACAATCTGATTTTGAGCACTAACACCGATTTGCGACATTGGCGGTGGTTTATCTCGATAGCCCCGGCGCTGCTCATGCTTACCAATTACATTATGCACAAGTGCATTTCTGAAATGCTTTCCACTCAGGTTGGGTTGCATTTCCCCTGTAATTTTAAACATTTGCGAATATCCCGCAGAATAGATGGAACAACTCGATCAGGGAAAAACTAGTTATGACATTCGGCGGTATATCGTTTTTAAACTGAACTAAAAGCAAGAATCTGTTGGCCCTGATTTATCAAGAACAAAAATCTGCTGGCCTTGTTTTACTCGGGGAACAATGTTTTGCAACAGCAACAGCGCTGAATATCTTCAAAGACACATTCATACATACTACTTTTAAACAGGGCTCAGAGAGAAAATTTTTATTTTTGCTGCTTGTCCGTCGTCTTCGTGTGGTGTTTCGTCGCTCTGATCACTGCTACTCGTCTAATAGGTCCTACTAAAACAAGGAACTTATGACTGATCTTTATCTGATGCTTTTGCCAAAGCAACTGAAAACATGAGTTCAGCAATTTTACAGTGAATTAGTCTCTCCGTGTCTGTGTCAGATTTCTCCATCCATCCATTCTCCCGATGAGGCTCATGGTGGCGTGGAGTCTATTCTACAATTGTTGGGCACTAGGCTGTTAAACCTCACCCTGCCAGTCTATCACCTGCACTGTCACAGGCACGTGTGGGAAATTAAAGGGACCATTTAACCTGAACACATGTCTGTGGATTGTGGGAGGAGAATGGATGACCTGGAGGAATCTGACACAGACATGGAGAGAACATGTAAGTTCTACGCATACTGAGCCAGATTATTGTACTACACTCATTTCTACCCACTATAAAAATTAAGGGTAGCATCTCGACCAAAGGCCCGACAACAGGAGTGGGAATTTAACCAAGAGCCTTCAGAGTGCAAAACAGTTACCCAGAATACCTTTGCACCTCTCAGAAAAAAGGGGGATGCACTCTCCAGGTGACTGGGGAACAGCTGCCGCTAGTGGAGGCGTTTGCGTGTCTCGAGGTCTTGTTTATGAGTGATGGAAGGAGGAAGGAGATCGAAAGGTGGATTTGTGCAGTATAGCAGTCTGTGGTGATGAAGCAAGAGCTGAGTTTTCAGAGAAAGCTCTCGATTTCCTGCTCAATCTACGTTCCCATCTTCACCGAAGGTCATGAACTGTGTCTAATGACTGAAAGAATGAGAGTGTGGATACAAACAGCCAAAATGAGGTTTTATGCAAGATTGCTGAGCTTACCTTGTGCGACAGAGTGAGAAGCTCTGTGGTCAGGCCGAGCCTTGGAGGATAGCTGCTGCTCCTCGGATTGAGAGAGGCTTTTAAACGTTGCACGTGTACCTGCGCAGTACGCGTGTATGACGTGATAACATAACAGTCGCATGAAGTGAACGCCGTACGAGACTGCGTGCGCAACACGACGGCAGTGCCCCACTCACACACAGCCGTCAAGCATCTTTTGGTGCCTGGTCCACTGTGGCTCCTCCCCTCTCCTTTCTCCCTTTTTTGTGCAACTAAAAGATCGGGCAACACACAGTGTTGGTTGTTCTCACTGTTTTATCACACAAAGACACAGATGTGGCAGGTTAATTCGCCAACACATCTCCCTTTGTTATGGATCTCACAAAACTGACCTCGCACTGAAAATTTCCCACAACCGCCGTAGAATTACCCATACGATCCACCTCCGCTTGTTACCAGCAGTAACTATGGCAAGAAATCATGCAGGAAAGTCATGACAATTCATTTTTATTCTGTCCCTTGTCTTGGAAATCACACTAGTTGTTGCTATGAGTCCGATTTGATTCAACAGCGCATCCATCCATCTGTCCATCCAGCACTGCAATCTGCTTAAATTGACCAGTTCTTCTGAATAAGGAAAAAATATAAAATATAAGCTGCATGCGATTAAACTAAAAGTTCTGATGCAATTTTTTTTACAGTTCTCTCTTTCCATGTACGTTACTTCTCAGTTCTAAGCATTGTCTAAAACAAAAGTTAAACACACACTGCACTCTTTCTTGGAAAAAAGCCTGTGTGTGTTAGAAGGATATGTGCTTTAGTGTAGTATCACTGTGTCTGACTTCTGATTTTTGCGCTTGGACTCGTGTTTCCTTCCTTACGGCTTCGCGACTCACGAGCAGAAAAAGCAGCTCCCATTTAGCCAGCAGCATTTTAAAGACAATAAAAATCAGCCTTCTATTCCCCAAAAAGAGCAATGACTCAAAAGAGGCTATTTGCCTGGAAGAAATAGGGAAATAAATTCTAGATTTGTTGGTTCATTATTTTTTATACAGAAAATTGCCTTTCCTCATGGCAGTGTGGAAAATGTTCCAAGGAGAGAAAAAGAAGGCGACGCTCTCTGTGAAAACGATTCGCCACTTTCACACCTGAGCTATTTCTGACCCAAGCAGTTACACCCATCTCCACCTGTCCAACTAACACAAAAGACACAAGGTGCTCCAGCGTGGAACTTCAGTGTGGATCCCCACCTGAGTGCAAGTGCCTTTGTGTTTCTGTTTTTAGCGCAACAGCCACTCCTAAGGAAACCTGCCTCTGAGTATTTTACCTCTTCTGGGTCTGTATCCCATTCAGCCCATGTTTGCCAGGACAATGGGTTCAACATTTCAATCTCCAATAAATAAGCTCCGCTCCAGGGGTCACAGTTTCACCCAGTCTGGGTGGTTCCCGACAGCCATGTGATATTAACCTGCCACCAAGCAGAACCTTGCATGTTCGCCATTGTATTGTACTTTCATGTTGATGCTTCGCGTTTCCTCCTGTAGAGCCGTTTTTTTCCCGTGATTTTTGGGTCAGTCCCACCATTTAGAAAAAGATTCTTTATATCAATTTTTATGCAGACATTTTCACTTTCCTGCAGAAAAGTGTAAGTCACCATCTGGCAAGATCTTTTCAGCATTGGACACATCTTCCCTTCATTTAAAGGATCCAAGAATCACATATTTCCTCCCCATCTTGCTTGCATTTCCTTTATTTTTTTGGTTCTCACACGCCCACTTCAATTCGTGAAAACTTGTTATTGTCATTCACTTGTGATTCCTATGAAAACCTGCCCACTTAACAGGATCAAGACATTCTGGCATAGGGAGGAGGGGGGGGGGTGTCTGGCAAACATATTCACTCCATCCCAGCCCATTTATATGCGGGGTCAAGTCCTGGCAAGTCTATTCTGAATCTTTCTAGATCCTTGAACTCCACACCTCCCCAGCCCAGCCCTTCAACCTGCACCTCCTCCCACTCCTCGTCCTCCTCCTCATGCCAACCAGCTGCAAAAGTAGCGCCAAGGTCCCAAATCACCGAGAACTCTCCCCCCGACCCCCCTGCAATTATCATCCCATCAGTCACGGTCACAGTGTCACGCTCTGCTCTGCCTGTCACACGGCTCCATTGTGACATAGCTGGAGAGGCTCTCAGAAGGGGAGCAGAGGGGTGATTATTGCCTCATTTAACTCTTGTTTCCAGTACAGTGGGGCATTAGTATTCACCACAAAAAAGGCACTTCATTAATATAATATGCCAAACAGCATGACAGATCTGGTCTTGTGCTTTTAATTTCCATGAGCGTGTCTCTGAATATTCATACTTACCATCACAGGCTAGTCCACAGTTTATTCGTTTATTATTTTTTTCCCACTTCCACAATTCATGACGGACACATTGAAGAAATGTTACTAACTAGTAACGTGAAGCAAAGTGGTATTTCTTAAATACGAAAAGAGACACTGCTCGCTAATACATCAGGCCAGTAGAGCAGAAGCACCCAGACCACGAGTACAATGTGTATCACACCATGACCAGACCTTCAAATCAAAACATGCACTGATGTTTTTTTACCAGGCTCTTTGAGATGTGGCTTTCCCACACAGGGACAACACTGACCACAGGAAAGATGTGCCTTGTTCCAGTTACCCTCTTTTGAATGAAGCAGTGATTTTTTTAAATTACGGTAAGAAGAGCTTGTTTGAACGTGCTGGAAAAGATAACCTTTAAACTGCTTACACGGTGTTGTTGCTTTTATCCTGCACACATACAAATATAAGCACAGGAATTTGGCTCAACACTTTTTTTTTGTTTCTTTGGAAGAGGGTGAAGTGCGTCACATTAACCGCGCTGATACAGGAGGGACGTACGGCACAACCGAGGATCCGTCGGATGGTTCTTCAGGTAGGAACCGAAAGAATCGTGGAAAGGATTCCCGAATAATGTGGTATGAACTAATCTTGGACAGTGAAGCTCTCAGATGACAGCATTGAAAGTAATCACATCCCTCTAAATACAGGCCCTAAAACAGCCTGGAGCATGAAGGGGTTTTAATTTTCATATTCCAGATGTGTCCACTTGGATGACTTTAGCTGAACAAGTGACCAGAACATACAGTACTGTGCAAAAGTGTTAGGCACCTGTGGGAAAAATGCTATATAGCGAGGACGGTTCCAAAAATAATGCCACGAATACTTATTAATCAATAAACCTTCTAAAAAGT